>VKHI01000186.1:10463-49997 GCA_015145745.1 Poterioochromonas sp. DS
TTATCTCGAGCTTCAGCGATCGTTGGAACAGATACTAAACCTCTTACACTATCTTGATGTGGTCCTCGCACTGTTAGATTATGAAGAGCAGAACGACTAGGTGCAATTTGAATACTTGTATCAGGTCCTTCAATTTCTTCACTCTCTTCATCGACATCCTCTTCTTCCTCTTCGTCGCCATCATTTCTAGACATAGATTTCTTCATTGGTTGATTTGCCGCCATTTTAGCTTGATTCCTTTCCCACAACTTCCTTTGTAGCGCTTGTCTCTGTCGTGTTTGTTGGATTTTCATCATCAAATCGAGTTTATTTTGCTCTTCAGTATAGGCAGTGGAGATTCTTCGAGCTTCTCCAACGAATGCATCTCTCGATTCTGACTTGGCCAACGACTTAGTGGACATCGAGTTACTCCCCAAAGATAGAGGAGCGAGAGTAGAAGAAGGAGGAACTGCTTCCACTGTCTTCTCGGTCTTATTGATAATGGATTCCATCATAGAGATGAGCTTCGCTAAGGAAGATTGTTGTTGATCTGAATTACCAGTTGATGTAGTTGAACCAAAAGAATGTTTCATGATGTCATAAGCTCGTTCAATTGCTTGCATTTGATCTAACAACTCTTTCTCATGTATTGCATCTTTAGCAGTATTTCCTTCATCATTTTCTTCATTATGAAAATCATCTTTTCCCTCGTTATTGTGTCCTAACTCTCGTTTCTTTCGAATCCTATTTCCAACAAAACAAAAAGTATGATCAAAGGAAAGGAAAAGCTTCAATTGAATTCCTCACCTTTCTTCTAACTTTCTCTTCTTATCTAACATATTACTATACAAATTATCCATCTAAAAAGAGAGAAATTAGAGAAAAGTATGAAACAGGTAGGGTTATCTTACTTACCAATTCTTTCTCTTTTTCTTGATGAATAGCTTTGATTCTAGAGGTATCCTCCGCACTCTTGTTGTTATTATGACTCTCTGTTGTATTCCAGGCAGCCTTCGCATCATTGCTTTTTCTACTATCTTGAGTATTATCCTTACTAACACTAGCTAATGGTGCTTCGTTTTGTACGGGCTTATGCGACTTCTTCTCTGGAGACAGAGTTGATGAAGATCGTGAAGGAGAAGGTTGAGAAAGAAATTTATCCATAAATGACTCAATAACATTCTCTGTTTGAACATCCTCCCAAATATTAGAAGAATTTCCATCATTCCCACGACCTGCTCTCCTTTGTTCTAATCGTTTCTGTAAATGATCTTTACCTGATAGTTGTTGTTCTTTCTTTCGTAAATCATAAGATTGTTTAGACTTCTCATAAGAATTTAATAAACCAATCTTCATTCTTTCATTTAATTCATCATCATTTTCATTATTATTGTTATCAATGGATTTCCCATTCCTTTGCTTCTTTATCTTATCTGATAATGATTTATATCGGAATCTACGATCATCATCATCTTCTCCTTCATCAAACTTTGCTTTCTTTTCTTCAATCATTTCATTGAGATGGGAAGTATAAGCATCAAGAATGACATGATCAACAACTTCTAGTATTTCATTTTGTAAAAGAGCTTCTTGTTCTAAGAGTTCTTTATTCTCTTGTGGAGTAGAAGATGATGTCAATTGACGTCTTCTTCGTTGTAAATTTTCATTCTGATGGATCTTTGAATGTTGCAAAGATTGAAATAATTGATTCGACGCTTGAAGATACTTTGATTTCAAATGATCCAATGAATTTAAATAAGATATTGTCGGAGAGTGCTGTGATATCATCTTCTCCTCCTCTGATTGTAAGTAATCATCTGATAGATGATGTTCGTTGCTCTTATTAGCGGCGGTTAGAGAAGAAAGTAAAACAGGGGTTTGAAGCTCGCTTCCCGCTAAAGTCATGAAAAGACTTTCTTGCAGTGATTGTAACGT
This sequence comes from Poterioochromonas sp. DS, assembly GCA_015145745.1. Taxonomy (NCBI): domain Eukaryota; class Synurophyceae; order Ochromonadales; family Ochromonadaceae; genus Poterioochromonas; species Poterioochromonas sp. DS. The sequence continues at coordinate 12,378 of VKHI01000186.1, forward strand.
GCTTTGCATCTCTTCTTCGTACTGTTGATCGATCTGTTTCATTTGTTTCTCATATTGCTCTTGTTGTTCTATGTCATTAGCAGCGGAGGACGGTTGCTTTTGCAACTTGGATTGAAGTCGTTTTTGTAGTTTCTGGTATTGTTTAAGTCGCTGTTGTTGTAAATTCTGCATGAGATAAGCTTTATCCTTCTCATACTTCTCTAAAATAGATTTCGCTAGTTCTGAGGCTGCAGCTTCGTTCTCTTCATTACTTACTCCTTTTCCTTTCAGATGTTGTTGAATCTTTTCAGTTAAAGCAACAAGTTGTTCCGATGGAGAGATAGCATCCTTTGCATCCTTACTCCTCCCAGTATTTTTATTAGTATTGTCTTGATCAAGTAAAGTCTTTGCTGTCTTTAATTCATAAATACATCGTGATTTAAATCCATCAACCATCGAGTTTTCTAAGCTATTGAAAGCAATCTGTTGTTGATAAATCTCATTTTCTAATTGATTAATATCTTTTTCTTCATTTTGTATGAATAAAGTATTTTCTTCTGATGACGTTTTATTATTATCATCAAATGCTGACGCACGGGCATTTGCTAATAATTTCTTTTTTAATAATAAACGATTTTCTAAATTAGATAATTTCTGTTGTTTGAGCAATGATAAAGAATCTTTCAAGGATTGTAATGCTTGCCGATGCTGATTTTTCAATAGATCAATGACTTCATTGTGAGGATTCTTTTCCATAAGTCTTTTGTTTGGTGAAAGGATTGGTGGAAGAGATGATGGTGCTGAAGGCATTTTACTTTCAGCAGTATCTTTCGCTGCCGGCAAATCTGCTTTCTTCTCAATTGCAGCAGATACAACATTCGTATGACTCGACGGACTGAGCGCTGACGCGGATGCTTTACTTTCCTTTGAATCAGCAAAGGAGAGTGGTGCATTAGCTTCATCCAATAATTTTGCATCAAAATTAAATAATTCATCGAGATGACCAACTCCTGACACAGCGTCAGCGAATCCTCTTGAATCGCTCTTCTTATCATCACTTCCACCACTACCTTCTTTAAAGTCATTCGCAAAGGATGCAGCAGAAGCAGCACTAGGAGAACCAATTAATTGATGAATTTCAACTTTAATCATATGTTGTTCATCTTCTAATATATGTAACTCTAATAATTGATGAATAATCTCTAATCCATGTTCATGATGTATCATTTCTTGGATAATAGGATCTTCCCAGATTGCTTCTTCATTAATCATTTGTTCATCATGATTATTATTATTTATTTTATTTAATTTTTTCACTTTTTCTTTTAATAATAGATATACTTCTTCAATCATATTACGTTTAATATCTTTATTTGTATTAATTAATATATTACATTTATGATATAATTGTAAGATTTCTTTTCGAATCATTTCATGTCTTGATAATAAGGAATGAAGTCTTTGTTCATCTTCTGTACCCATTGCAGCAATTTTATCTAATTCTGCCATACGTTGTAATTCATTATCAGAGATGATTGATGCACCAGCTGTACCAGATACTCCAGAAGAAGAAGGATTGGTTTTATATGATTCATTAATTTCATGTCTTAATTCTTCTAATTCAAGATACCAACCAATTAAACCTTTTGGTGAATTAAAACATAAATCTTGACATGGAATATCTTCATTATAAGCCGTAAAAATGTCACCTTGTAAGCTCTTCATTTCAGCTCCCCAACGAGTTAGGGCTAAGAGCTGATCGTTATTAGCGTCACCTGAGGTTTGTTGCTGCTGTTGATGAAGCACTGTATCCTGATAATTGCTTAATACTGACTCAGCGATAGCAAACTTCGCATTTAGCTCGTTTGGGTTGATGTCGAGGTTGTAAGTATCTTTTGCTTCAACAATAAACTTATCTAAAGGCGAAACATAGCGCTGATGTGAACGATAGACCTCTTCATCTGTGATGAGAGGATCATCGATGTAATCATCTTGGTATCTTTCGTTTTGTGTTTGGACCTTAAGAGATTTCTTCTGTGACGTGTTTGATGGCGTGGCTTTGTAACTATTATCTCCTGATCGAGCATTATCAGTTGATTGCTTATGAGTTAAATAAAGCAAAAGGTTTTCCAAAGTTGCTGTTTGCCCCACTTCATCGTAAGCATGGTTAATATTGTTCACAGTGAAACCCATCCTCATCAGAGTGTGACAATCACAATCCTCAACATCTCCTTTTCCTTCATCATTGAGCTTCTCCATACAAGATTGATTCATCATAAGTGCAAAGGTATCAAAGGATTCAAAGGATAATAACTGATCGATGACATCTTTGATGATTTCATCACGTGGGCCTCGAGAAGGACGATGCTTCACATCATCTAATGCTTTCTCTAATAAGTCCATAGAACCACCAACCATTTGCAAAGCATTATCTAAAACATTTTCAGCAATTTCTTGAAAGTTTTTCCAAATCACAAATTGTTGTGGATGATATTCGGCTATCTGAATGAAATACTGACAATGTGCATCAACATAGATTCGAATAGTATCCCTCCATTCAGCACTATTCAAAAAATTTTGCAACGCTTCTAAGTACCAATCACCCATTGCTTCAAACAAAGAGTTATCAAGCCTCGTATCCTAGAGAGAATCCTCTTCAATCTAATTTCCCTCAAAAGAAAAAAAAAAGAATTCAAATCGGTTTCAAAAGTTTAGCGTGTTACCGTTACTGCTTCCGTTTCCCGGTTGGGCTTCTTTCCGCCCATCCCATCCACCCCAATATGTCCGTTGGTGGGCGAGATGAGATCTTATTCTGTCGAACATCTATCAACTGCTACTGGTGTCATTTCCTCTTATTACCTGCTTCTCACTTCTCTTCTCCTCCAGGAATTTGTTTGTCGACTTCCCTACATTATTTAATATCATAATCAAGAATGTCAGCCTTTGAAAATGTACCTCCTAGTGAACATGTCTACCTTTTATTCGGTAAAAACGGATGGATTGGTGGTAAATTAATTGAATTACTCAAAGAGCAAGGAAAGACCTTCTACCTTGCTGATGCACGAAACTATAATCGTGAAAGTGTTCTTGCCGAAATTGAGAAGTACAAGCCTACTCATATCTTAAACGCTTCTGGTGTGACTGGTCGTCCTAACGTTGATTGGTGTGAAGATAACAAATTAGAAACTATTCGCACCAACGTTCTCGGAACCCTTACCCTTGCAGATATCGCTGCTACTAAAGGTATTCATCATTTACTGTATGCAACTGGTTGCATCTTCGAGTATGACGACGAGCATCTTATCGGTGGCAAACCATTCACTGAAGAAGATTCCGCCAACTTCCACGGCTCTTTCTACTCTCACACGAAGGTAAGTGTGATAATCTTCACTTATTTCATATAAACCCTCATGTTACATATTCTTTTAGGCCTTGTGCGAGGATTTATTAAGAAACTATCCTACTACTTGCACCTTACGTGTTCGTATGCCAATCAGTGACGATCTTTCCCCAAGAAATTTCGTGACCAAAATTGTGAAGTATGATCGTGTGGTTAATATTCCAAACTCTATGACCGTCTTAACTGACTTACTACCAATTTCTTTGATCATGGCCGAGAGAGGATTAACTGGCATTTACAACTTCTGCAACCCTGGAGCAATCTCTCACAATGAAGTCTTAGATTTATACAAGAAATACGTTGACCCTGATTATACGTATACCAACTTCACTGTGGAGGAGCAAGCAAAGATCCTTAAAGCCGGAAGATCAAACAACACCTTAGACCATACTAAGCTCGTTAACGCTTTACCAGACGTTCAGATTCCAGAGATCCATGAATCGATGGAAAAAGTATTCCAAAGAATGCGTGCCAATCTTGAGAGGGAAGGAGTCTGGCCAAACAACTTACCAAAGAGAGCCAAGTAAATTTTTCCATTTATTGACAATGGTCTATCCGTTGATTTTGCTGTTTTTGAGATAATTGTAGAAGTGGATAGCTAACAGTAATACTTAATCCAAAAGCAATAATTGTTAGTTTGTACTCGAATTTGCATATGATCAGGTTAGCGCAGATGCACAGTTACCCAAAGTGAGGCTGAGAAATGTAGGAATGAAAGAAAGAAAGATCATTAGGTCTGCTAATGTTGCTGCCCTTCAATCTCCTGATTTTTATTGTTTTGGGAAGTAAATTACAATCGATAAGAGAAATGTCGAAGACTTTTCAGCGTCAAGAGGAGTTAAAACTTTGGGATCAGTCAGTGATTTCTGGATTAAGATGCTTAGTGTTGGGTGTTGGTGGACTTGGTTCAACAATTTCAATGGATTTATGTAGGTTAGGGGTAAAAGAAGTCGTGATTGTAGATTTAGATGTTGTGGATGAGCATAACTTGAATCGACAAATCTTATATGGAAAAGAACATGTGAATAAGCCCAAGGTAGAGGCAGCATTACAACAGATACAATTCCATAATGTTCGGTCGGACGAAACTAAAATATTCCATCACTTCTATGATGTTTTGAAAAACTGGGATCGCACGATACAACTTGTGAAAGAAAGCGATGTGATATTTAATACGATTGATTGGGGTGATTACTTCGATTATGTCATTTGCAAGGTAGCAGAAAAATACAGCAAACCACTTATTTTAGGAGGCACTGAACCTTTTTATGGGCACACTATCTCCTACTTTTTACAGGGTACTAGGCTAGAAGATGTGAAATATTCGGATTGTCATGACTTGGAACCGAGCAAGCTGGCCCAAGTCCGAGAACATGTAGGGCATGATGAGAGCAAATGGGATGGATTGACAGATATATCATTCCTACCAAAGGATACTCATCCTGTTCTAGGTGGAAGCACTGTGTACTCCGCAGGAACTTGTTCACATCTCATGGTAGCTGCAATGACCAATTACATATTTTTCCTCCAAAACTCAGAAATGCATCCTAACCCACCAAAACAATTCCTTTTCAATCTTTTTTCAATGGAATCGACAAAATGGTTTTAAAACTGTAAAATCTAAACATAACCCTTGAAAAACTAACGAATTTAGTTTAAAAGCATGTGTACTTCAGTTATAAAGTGCAAGTTGATTTTTAATTACATGTTAACCCTCTCTAAGAGGTAATAGCTATCATATTAAAATTCTAATTCTTTGGAGTAACAACTGACTATAACTCACTTGATTACCAATTTATACGACCTCGTCCTTATTCTTGACGAATTGAGACACAAAACTCAAAAATTTAACACGACTCAGAAGAAGAAAAGAGTAGAAATGTACAGGATAGATCAAGGAAACGGCGTTAAACTTTAATTGACTTCTAGTGTTTGATGGGCAAGTTCCGCAGTAACTTGTTCTATTTGTGCAGTCGTTAGATCTAAGTGCTCTTCTTCTGGGTGTTCCTCATGATTATCTAAAACTTCATGCGATTCATGTTCTGGTTGATTCTCTTCTTCCTCTTCACCTTCTTCTGGCTGATCAGGCTCTAAATGAATATTTTCATGATGGTCATCTTCATGGTCTCTGGAATCGAAAGCAGATCCAGACGAATCACGATGCGAATAGACTACTGATCCACTTGATCGAACTAAAGTGTCATGCATCTCGTCAATGGTAGGAATGTGAGTCTTTCTCACAGTGGTCCAACCTGATTCCCGACGATCTCCTTCAACTTTGTCATATTTAGGACGTACAGAATTTTTTAAACTTTCATTTAATTCTAATAATCTTGGTGAAACACCTTTAACTTTCTTGCCACTAGCTGGTGAAGCAGTCTTCTTCTCAAGCTCTTTCTCAGCTTCTTCTTTTGTTTTATACTTTTGTAATTGAGAAGCTTTTGTATCATAAAATAATTTGGATTCAACATTATGTGGTCCAGATTGATTAGAAACTAATTTTAAAACAGGTTTTGGACTTTCTTGAACAATTTCGGTTTGTCTCCAAGTTTGAACTTTTGCTGCAGTGGTCTTCTTTAATAATGGACTATTATCATCTATTTTAGCAGGAATATGAACCTCCCTAGGTGGAGATGCAAGAATGGCTGCTGTCGCTGGGTCATATTTATTTCTGATTTGTTTCGAGAAAGCAGCAGTATTTTCATAAAGCTTGGAAGGAGTATTTGGGTTTGGCTTCGCTGTTTCGTTTGGTTTCCTTAATTCCCACCAGATATCGTCTTCATACTTAGATCTCTCTTTGTGTGCCTCCCATTCCTTCACATCCATCACACGAGCTTGTGTTGGGCGCAAAAGCCGCTCGCTCGGAGTATAGTTAACATTTCCGCTTTCAGGTTTGCGTCGGGAAGGGCTCTTCGCGGTTTCTTTCTCTCTCTTACGATCTTCTAGAACTTGACTATCACGAACACGTGCAGCAGTCGCTCGCATTAAACTCTCGCTAGGTTCCTTGACTTTAACAGGAGCACTATCATCAGACAACAGACTTTGGGGAGTCTCAGTATTTCTTGGATGTCTTGGAGAAGTTGATTTTCTCGCCTTCTGATGCTTCAATCTTTCTGCTTTCTCTTTGGCCTCTTGTTCAGCTTGAAGTCTAGCTTTTTCTTCTTCTTCGGTCACGGATCCTAACACAATCATTTTTTTATTCTTCTTCTCGAAGATGGCGGATTGATCAACTTGGGAAGATGCAGATTGTCTCGTCTCAGTTCCTTCCGAGACAGTTTCTGGGGTAGCTTGTACGCTAGCCTCTTTAATGATCACTCCTTCTTCTTTCTTCTCAAAAATTTGTAAAGATTCGTGAGATTGTGCGGGATGTAGAGTTGCAGTTAAAACTTGCTCATTGACAACTGGTTTATTTTCTTCAGACATTTTAATTTCACCTGCACTGAGACGGGATGGTACACAATAAGAGCAAATTCTTGACTTAAAAAATGTTCAGTGATTCCTCAATACTTTGGTTAGTAAGCGGAAATAGAAATACAAAGATGATTGAAAGTCTTTGTCCCACACTCTTCAACGACTCGATCAACGGATCAATTCTCAACGCTTTTCCAATCAACCGAAAAACCGAAAAACCGATACTACCGACAACATACTGATACCGAACCGTTTGTTTCTGACGGTTACGTTCCTTCTTTTCATCAACTTGTTAAGAAGTTTGTTTGACTTTTTTTTTTTTTCAAATTTCAAAATTACTAATGAGTCAAACAGGTTTTGATTTGCTCTCCCCCAATATTCTTCTATTTGTGGATTTTCATAGTTTGGTGAAATTAAAGCAATTATGTAAGTTCTACCAAAAATCAGTCGATGACGAGAGCAAGGCGCTTGGTTACTGGCCTGCTGTCTGCAACTCCTTTTGCTACTATGGTGGTATATTTTCTCCTGTAATTTTTAATCCAGAGTTCATCTATCCAATTAACTACCGCAAGCACTTTTTCGAAGATTTGTGGCCTCAAAGGAGTAAATGGACAACTCTTTCAGAAGATGGTACTCATATCATACCCAGTACTCAAGCGTATAAAGTTCGAGTTGCGTGTCGCTTTCGTCCTGGTGAGACTCAGGAAGGTCGTGTTTGCTTGCCGTTGCATCAATTTTTAAAACTCAAAAGACAACAAAAATTGAAACAACAACAACAGGAGTTTACTGAAATTCTTGTGGGTGAAAAAGATCCGGAAGAGTTCTTAGATCCTTTTTTAGGATCATTAATGAAGGATCCAGTCCTTCTTAAAACTTCAAATCGTGTTTGTGACCGTTCAGTGGCTCTTCAGTGCATTCTTCGTGGTGGAAGAGATCCTTTCAACAACCGAAAGCTTTCGCAAGCCATGTTGGAGCCTTTACCTGAGCTCGCAAATAGAATTCGAGAGTGGAAGGCAAAGGCAGACGAACGGAAGGATGTCAGCGTAGATATCAATGAAACTAAATCACTTGTGGATGCATCGGGATTCAATAATGACTTGTTGGAGGCTTTATTGGAAATTGAAAGTATTCATCGAACCATGAAGAAGATAAAAGAGCAAGAATCGAATGGTTTAGGGCTTTCGAATCATGAACATTTTGAGGCTCCTCTCGATGGAGTGAATGAACCGTTGGAACCTCAAAACGAAATGCCTGCTCCGACTGAAATCGTAGGTGTAGGGCTTGATGTAGGGGATGAATTTATCGCTGAAGTCGAGAATACCGAGCCTAACTTCTTTGGTTTAAATGGGAATGCTCATATAGCACCAACAAGCAACGAAGAAGACCAACTCCCTGGGAAAAAGGCCGAGCGTGCAAGAGTTACTGATGTTAACCACCAACAAGGATTTGTGAGTATGCATATTCCTGGAGCTGGTATTAGGCCTTTTCATTACAGCCAAGTATATCCAACTACCACGAAACAGCTTGAAATTTATGAAGCAAGCGTGAAAGAGTCTGTTCATTCGGTACTAAATGGTTGTAATTCTTGTATTATGTGTTATGGACAAACCGGCTCTGGAAAAACATTTACTTTTCTTGGCCCTGAAGGTTGTTTAGAAAATCTTCAAGGAGAAGATCGCGATTTAGCTAATATCTTCACGCAGTATCCAACTCTTGGATTAGTCTTGCGAACGACTGATGATTTATTTCTTGCCAAAGATCATTTTGAGAAATATCAAATAACGATGAATATCGGGGTTCAAATGATTGAAGTGTATGACGAAAAGGTGAATATTTTAATGATACCTCACACGTTCGTTGACCTCTCTTATTCTTTCAGACTACTGATTTACTTACTGGTCGTCCCGTAACAGTTCGTCGTGATACCGGCAACGTTAACGGCCCAATTGTCTTTGTACAAAATCAATCAGAATTTTTACAGTATCTGAAAACCGCTCATGCTAATCAAAGGTATGCTGAAACTGCGATGAATCAGAGATCATCCCGCGCACACACTGTCTTCCTCTTTCACATCACGCAACAATTTACTCCTCACTCGAGTTCTTCCTCTAAACACGGAAAACCACTGTTATTGCAATCACAATTGCATCTTGTTGATTTGGCTGGTTCAGAGAGAGTAAAAAGATCTCGAGTTACCGGTATTCATTTAAGAGAAGCAGTCGGAATCAATAGTTCCTTGTTGGTTCTCGGAAAAGTCATTTCTGCTTTAGTCAAAGGTCGTTCCCATGTCCCTTACCTTGAAAGCAAACTCACAACTATTTTAAAATCCGCATTCGGTGGCAATGCGCGCACCACTGTGATTATCAACACTCGTACCGAAGGAGAGCATGGAGATGAAACTTTGCAGACTTTACGATTTGGCGAAAGATGTGCAATGATTTCGAATACTTTAAAGCAGTTAGCTTCCTCTTACGAAGACACTCTTTCAATATTAGATCAATCATTGGAGGCTTTAAATAAGCAAATCATTTCCTTTCAAAGCAAAGAAAAGACGCAATTATCTGCCTACAGAACTCTTTTGGAATCATTTTCTAATTTGACCAGAAAGAGAGAGGAGCTACTCTTGTTGAAGAAAGAACAAGATCCAGGTGTATTGAGGGAGAACTTAAAAGATTCTATGATTTAAATCCCTATGATTGTTTCATATCTATCTTAATTATTTTGTCCATTTTTCACTTTAAAGTTAATCAATCGTTCTTGTTTTCAAAATACTGAAACTGTATTGCGATAACATTTTCCATAAATTTACGCTATATAAGAAACAATCGTTATAAGATTTGGAGATTATAAATAAACTGATGGGATAAGCATATCAACTCAAAGGTGACAGTGAAACTTATGAGATGATACCTAGTAATTTTAGAAGAAAAAGCAGAATTCAAGATGTTAATAGAGTTAGATTTAAACCTGTTGTCGAAGAATATGAAGATCGATATTTAAGTTCTAATGACGAAGGAAGTGATTATATTCGTCCTTCTTCATTGGGACCAAGACGAGCTCGCTCGAACGATAGTGCTGATGAAGCACAAGAATTATTCAACCTTCCCAAATCCACCAGCCGACCTTTGTCGGTGAGACAAGCTGTTCCTTTCACTGGATCAAATCAAGTGGAAGAAGAGACAGGTAAACAAGTTGAGAATTTCAACGATGAGAAACCAACCCACTGGCAAGAAGAAAAATTTTATCAAAGTCAGAATAAGTCTCAAGATAGACCAAGAAGTAAGCGAGGAAGCGTTCTCGGTGGAGATAAGTCACAAATTGCCCCTGAAATCAAGAAAGACAAAACTGCACTGCCACCACCACCACCCCCGCCACCGCCACCGCCACCGCCCCCCTCTGCGAATAAAATGAAAGCGCAAGAAAAATCTTCGTCTGAAGTTGAAGATGCGGTCCCTAATAAGAGAACCTCGAGGAGAACGTCAGCATTGAAAGTATCCCCTCCTACCTACCCTCCTCCACAACCTACCTTCCCTCCACCAGCTCCAAGTTCACCAACTTCAACTGCACCCGAAGATATCACCAAACGCACACGACTAAAAACAATCTTTGAAGATGTAGGTGCGCCATCTGTTGATGAGAATTTAGATGAGGCCGATGAACACAACCCAGAAAATGAGAACAAAGAAGAAGAGCAACAATATCACTCCTATGAAACGAATGATAGCAAAGATGAGGAGAAGTATCGATGTTTTGATTTATTTGAAATAGCTGAAAAGATTACGAACGGTCAAATGATGAAGATTAAAACCGGTGTGGCAGGAAATTTACCCGTTCGAGATTCTTTTCCACTGTTTAAATCGTTTAAACAATATCTAGTGATATATTGGAGTGTATTAATACCTCAAGATGATTGGAGTTTAGCTTTCTTTGATGAAACAATTGATGAAAATTATTTTGCGATGAATTTTTACTTTCAACACCAACAAAGTTTGTCAAGCCCCCATCAGTCTCTACCGAGTCCAATTGATCGTCCATCTCTGCTACGATTAGCAAAGAAAATTATTCCTCTATCAGAGGTATCGGAAGTATTTTTAGATCAAAAAACTACAACTGCTTTCCGATTTTATCGCGGCCAAGAAGTTACAAATTGCACTCCGTTACCGTCCGCATCTCCTGGAAGTAACAATTGTGACTTTTCTGCTTCCACGTGGGCTGATGCAATATATGCCATTTTACAGTTGCAAAATTTTTCGGATGATGAGCTCCTTAAAAAATATTATCAAGAGTACTTTTTATTACTACACCCCCAACCACCTCTACAGCAGGAAGATGAGGACCAAAATGGAGAAAACGCGGAGCATGCAGAAGTTAATGAGCCAATCTATGAGAATGATGGACTTTCACCGATGAAAGAGAGGTTAAGTTTTAATACTGAATTATTTCGGGCCTCAAAAGGATTCCGAGCTCGAGGACACAGTGAAGATTCAACTGCTCGATCGAATCGAAGCGCGAGCCCTGCAAACTCCCGGCCCTCAGAATCAACTTCTTATATCTCATTCCCATTTTTTGGAAAGAAGAGAGACGCTTCAAGAAAAGGATCTTTCTTCTCGTCCAATTCCTCGCCGCCATCGGGCAATGCCGTCGCCAACTCTCCAACTCCTCCTAAAAATAAACGAGGGTCAATAATTCAAGCTGTAAAAAATATGTTCTCACCTTCTAAACCATTCCAAGATGATGCTCCAAAGAAACTATTCGAGCCAATCGATGAAGAACAAAGGAGGGAGAAGAAGCGATCAAACTCCGCCGATCTTCTTGAGGAGAGTAAATTTCCATCCTCTCCTTCCTCCGCAAATCCTTCTCCAAATAAAGCAACAAAGGCTGCAAGGCGTTGGACTATGTTCGCGAATGCTGCTAGCCAAGATGGACCAAAGCGCAATAAGGGCCTCGAAACTTCTATTCCTTTATCAGCACTGGATCAAGCACGTCAAGAAACGAATCGAAATAATTTGAAAGTCGATTTTGGGACACCCAAGAAAAAACAAGGTCTATCAATAGAAACCGGTGACTTCTTTTTGAAAGAAAATGGTGACACTCCTACACAGCGTTTATTTGAAGAGATTGAGAAGAGGAATAGCTTCCGCGAGGAAAAAAGCGGGAGTCCAACAAATACGAGACCAGGAAGACCTTTATCATTCAATGCCAATCACGGAGATAATCCTTCCATGGACACATTGCGCCAGTCTCTGTTGACTATGAATGGTGAAAAAGCCTTACACCAGGAAGAACGACGAAATTCAAAGGAATATAAAACTCACTTTCAACGAAGCTATTCTGATCAGAGTCTACCATCTCATCGACTAGGAAGTCGTTCTGTAAGTCCTGAACATCACCACAATCCTGCAGAATCGATTTCTCCTTACGATGAAGACATCAAGCGCAACTACTCGCGCGATACCTACGAAGTGGACGAGAAGCTTGATAGCGGAATGCAGCTCCAAAATGAAGAAGAAGAGAAATCCGATCGACCCACAGCGGATGAAATCCTCGCAACGACTACATCAGAGACCGCGACTATCGATAAACCTCAACCCAAGGAGAAGTTACCGCCAAAGTCGCCAGCGCAACAATTAGGTCGAACTACGGTTTTAGACTATCTCTACGAACAATCCAAGTCTCCTTATAACAGACCAGCTGTGGATATTTCATTCCTTATTGAAGGAGAAGATGAAGGGAAAGAAGAAGATGAAAATGAGAAGACTGTTCACAAACCACGACCTGCGACTTATAATCGAAACAAAGGAAAGACGAAACCGCTGAAAGAACCAGTTGAGGATGAAAGAACGTACGAAAGACAAAAACAAAGACAAAGAGAACAGGAATATTCAGAATTGCGATCATTTCAGCAGCTACAGCATGATTTAATGGGAATTAAATTGGTGCGAACCGCGGAAACCAGCAAAAATAAGAAAAATCAATTAAAAGGAGAATTACTCACGAAAAAGTACCAGACAGAGCAAGAAGCCTTCCCTCAAGATAAAAGCCAGAAAAGAGTTCCTCTGGACGATAAAAACGAATTTAAGGGAAAGATGGTGTCCACTCATGCGCAGTCCACAACTGCAGCGCTGAGTCACATGATTCCATGGAATATGGTCAAAGGTGGAAAATCGTCCACAAATGATGGAACTTCGAAAGAAACTGTTGAAGTTGATTTACCTTCATCAAATCCAAGCACGAAAAAGATTAGAAAGGATAACTTTCCATTAAAAGAAACCAGCAATCAAGGAAAAGATGGAGCCAGTTCAACTAATCGAGAGGGAAAGCTTTTAGAATTCCTTCGTGGGAAATCTGAAAATTTCCAACTTTCCAACTCTCCAAAAATGAAACCGTTGACGAATCAAAACCTTTCCCTCCATCGAGGACATAGTGACATTGATGATGAGGAAGAGGATGAAGAAGCAAAGCTGAAAAGAATCAAGCATCAATCATCTTCTATGATCACATTACCTGATATTACGAGGTCCGTAAATAACTTTCCTTTTCATGTTTCGAATCCGTCGATAAATACCAAGCCATCTCCATCAAATCTCACGACAAACAATCTTGAAACAGCGCAATCATCGTTTCTCCTCTCAGATGATTCAAATAATCATGCATTAAGCGAACAAACTCATCTGCCCAACCAATTGAAAAAGAAGCTTCCACTCAAAAGCAATTTAGCTGCAACAAAGTTTCAAAATTATTATGCAAAAGGTATGGTGTCCGATTCTGAAGAGTCGCAACGAAAAGTGCATCAAAATCCTCACTACTCTACATCAATTACACCTTTTGAGGGTAAGGATGGTATGAAGCCTAAGTTCCAGAACGACCATTCAAAACTAATTGAGCGAGAAAAAGAAAGAGAGGCACGGCTCGCAGCTTTAAGAGGAGATCAGCCAAACACTATGACAGAAGAAAATGAAGAAAAACTGAATGGTTGTTCTGGGAAAAATTCAAAACGCTTCTCGATTTCTTCTAATGAGGAAGGAGCAACTAAAACTGTTGAAGAAAATTTAAACCAACCAATAGAACTAAATCATGACAAGCCTCCGAAAACTTCTGTGCCTCCTCCTGCATCGAAAAAGCGAAATCCAGCCGCCGCTATGATAGTTAAGGATAAATTCGTCGACACTGCTCGATTTCAATCTTCTGATGGTATTATTGCACCCGCGACTATCAGTCCTGAAAATTCCACTTCTCGTCGAGGTTCAACTGCTGCTCCCTCGACTACCAACAAAAGAGCGGATGATTCTAGAGATTTGTCACCCGTGAAAGAGCGAAGTTCTTTGAAGCGAATTTTCGGTAGTATGACAAGTATTCCCTTTGATTTGAATCTTCAAGAGGATAGTAACAAGAATGAAAATGAAATTAAAGACATCCATGCTAATGCGAATCCAAGCATCCCAATTATCAAAGAAGATAAGATCAAGAATCAAACAACGAAGGCGGTAAATGGAACCTCACAAGCCTTCCAGTTGCCAGCAAGTACTACTCAAACAAATGAGGACTATTCCTCGAAAAACTCTGGTTTAAGTTTATTAAATTTCCAAATTCTCCCAACACCAAGCTCCACTGTTATTGTTCCATCTGTTCTTCCTGTATACTATTATAGATCAATTCCTGCTACAGCTCAAATATCCACAAACTCCTCGTCTATGTTTTATAAATCCGAAATTCATCTATCGCTTTTGTCTAAATTTGAGCTCCAGACAAAGCTTATGACTTCAAATCATCTCATAAGCAGGAGAGAAGGTGTTGCTTTGAAACCATCGAATTCCAGTTCTCCACTGAATAATAAGATTAAGAATGGAGAACGAGGAAGAAAAGATGAAGATAAACAAAATGTTGACCATATATCCCTTTTAGCATCGAATATAATTATTGCTGAATTATTAGAAAGTTCTTATTATCTTCAATTTCATTTTAAGACAAGCTTTGGGTCACTTAGAGGAAAAGATTCAGCTCAAATAAAAGAAGGCAAAGTAACCGCCAAACATCAAAACCAACAAGTTTATGAAGAGTTTATCTTTATTCCTATTGAAGGTAAGAAAATCTAACACCAATATTTTCGCTCTTTGTTATCTGTGTTTTTAGATATTCTCGCTATTGATTTTGATGCGAAGTTATCAGGATTGTTTAGATTATTACTTCATACAAAAAATGAGTCATATCCAATCATCCATTCGCATTCATCATCATCTGGTATCTTTGTTTCATCCTCATCACTATCACAACTCTCTGCAAATGATTCGATCGCTATCTTCCAGGATTTGCTCAGTGGCTCTTCTCATCACCCGACTTCAGCATTCAATGAAAGTTTATTAAAAGCGAAGAATATCGTAGAATTGCAAGTTTGGTTACAATATGTTATTGCTATCTATCATCAGTACGTTTCTCCGACAATAATCTCTCAAAAAAAGCAAAAGATGGCATCCGGAAATTCTCTCACTCCTTCTGTTCAAGATGGAGGAAATTCGAGCACCCCAAACAAAATAAATCCTCCAAACGGGACGAAAAGAAGCACTGCTAATGGCTCAGTTCAGTCGATAAACACCGAAACGAATGCAGAAGCGATAGCAAAAGCTGAATTCAAACGAAAAAACAGTGTAATATTGTAACGTTTTGTAGTTTTTTTCCCCCTTCAAATACAGGAATTCTCTAAATGATAATATAAAAATTATCCTTTATTATTAAATTAAATCAAAATTCTAATGTAACTTTTGTCCTTTCAATAAATTTTAATCATTTTCTTATTGTATTGTCTCCAATGGAGCCGTCCACTCCAGTGTCCGACAATACTCAAATGTCCGGAAACACTCACGTCCACTTTCGGACACACTCTCTTAATTAAGTTTCAAAAAACGTCAGTGAATCGGAATCGAAAGGGTCCGAAAACGGTATGTCCGGATCCGGTAAGCTTCCATACAAGAAATGGACTCCCCATATGGCGTATTATACGACAACCGTTTTAATCGTGCGCATTTTGTCGTTTCTTCATTTGAACGAAAGTTAGCAAGTGAAACTACAATTCCTCGACAAAAAGAAGTCTGCAACAACGAACGACTCGACTCTCACAACCAATTACAATTATAAACGAATTCATTCCGATACTATTGAGAAAAGATGGGTGAAGTACAACTACCTGGTGGTATTGATGAGACGAAAGAAGAGGACACTGGAATCTTGCGCTTTCTGAAGCGTAAATATTTGACAGAAGTTGAGCTTGTACTCTTCGGTAAGATGATATCATGACGGTTAAGGTTTCATCTGATGTGTCCTTCTAGGCTATGCTCTTGTGCTTGGCAGTCGAAACATCACCTGGAACGGCGCTCTCCTCTATGGGTTCGACTCGTACCTTTTCAACCTCCTGTTCGTGGGATCAGCTTACGTCTGTCTCTGCCTTTGTATGGGTGAGATGGTGTCGGCTCTTCCTTTCTCAGGTGGCGTCTTTGGCTTCGTTCGAGCAGCAGCCGGACCATACCTCGGCTACATCACGGCTTGGTTTGAGATCGCCTTTATCCTGACCTACATCATCATCAAGGTGGATCAAGTGATAAAGATCCTAATCGCACTGCAGATCATGACGCTAGACTTCTACCCATATGCGATCTTGATCTTCTATGGCTCATCGTATGTGCTGAATGTGTTGGGTGGAAAGCCTTTCTGGGGTCTGGTGAGCATTCTGGGGTTCGGGTCTTTCTGTTTGTACTTGATCTACTTGGGAGGAGCAGCAGATGCAAGTGTTCGGTTAGGCACTTTGGACTACAAGACGTTCTGTGAGAATACAGCACTTCCTCTGTCGTTGGACAACATTTTTCCAGGTCGCACAAGCATTAACGGCCTCTACCAGGGTCTGCACTTCATTCCATTGTTGAGCGACTCGTTGAAGCGTCCTCGAGAGCAAGTTCCCCGAGCATTGATGATTGTCTCGCTGACATTTGTGTTTTTGTCGGTATTTCTCTGTCTGTCGTCTTGCTCGCAGTTTCCAGGGATCGCAAAGCTGAGAAAGGCGAAGTATCCTTTATCGTACGGCTTCTCGAATGTGTTTCGGGTATCATTGGATGATGCGACGTGGTTTAGTGTTCCTGGGATGTATGCAGTCGGGTTTTGTTTGTACTTCTGTGCAGGGAAGCAGATTCACGCGATCTCTAAGTCAGGGATGTTGTTCAAAGTGTTTTCGGTGCTGACACCAGGGTTTCGCACTCCATTTATGAGTTACTTCGCTGCAGCGGCGATTAGCATCGGATTACATATCTACCAGTATTATTACGTTGAGGCATATGCGGAGCTTCGTAATGTTGCAGTGTTAGCATCGCATATAGTGTTTCTGATGGCATTTCTTTCCTATCTGTTATTCAAGTATCGCTACTCTTCATTGGCACGGTCTTTCGTGAGTCCATTGGGTATTTGGGGAGCTTTATATGGAGGTGCGAACTACTGTTTTGGCATAGTAGGGTTAGTTCAATACTCTGGCAACACCTATTACAGTGTGTATGCATTATGCTGTTTATTTGGAGCAGCAACACTGTTCTATTGGATCTATATGGTAACACGTCAAAAATTCTCTGATGAAGAGAAGAAACTAATGTTCAAAGCGTATTTGATCAATGCGAATCGTGGGAAAAGAATGCGAATGTTGAAAGGCAATAATAAAGTAGGTTCATCAACAGTGAACACAAACACGAAGAAGAAACAGAAAACTCCAACTTCAGGTAAGTAAACTTTTTTAATTATGAAGTTATTATTCTTACCCTCATTCCAGAATCTGAAGGGTTTGATATTCATGATAATATGAAGATTCTTCCTGCAGAGTATACCTTAGCAGAGACAAAACATTCGGAAAAGAATATCACTTCATTGAATATGGCCACAAGATCAGCTTCTTTTGTGAAAGCACCAGTAGCGGATCTTCCTCAGTCTCCTCGATCACGGAAATCTTTTTCTTCTCATATCTCAGAATTTTTCAGCAGTGCAAAGCTCCTCTTACCTTTATCTACTGATAATAATACTGAAGCAGAAGAATGCGAACAAAAGATGATGATTTTAGCAGCAGGTGGTTTATTAGATCAAGAAGCAGAAGCTTCATTAAAACAACATTTAGGATTTGATTTAGAATCGTCTGAAGTAGAAGAACAACAAATTTCATTACCAGAGAAAGTCGAGAAGATTTAATTTTATTATTTTCAATATGACCTAATAAACCATTGAAAGACTTTTAATAAAATATTAGATGATTTAAACCTCAATCCATTGATATTTCTTCTTTGAGAAACAAATTTCATCAAGATCTTTTACCCTTTGTTTGTTTATTTCAACCTTGTTCTTTGTGTCTATGTGTGTGTTTCTTGTTAAAACATTTAGAATAATGCCTTTGTTTCATTTATTTCAGGGTTCATTCATGAATGTATTTACCTTTTCCTTGCAATTGTTTTATATACGTGTCGTTTTTTGATGTGTCTCGTAGTACTTATTTTCCCTTGCCTTTGATAACATAGAATACACAATCCAACGTGATAACATGTAACCTAAATTAAAACTATCTAAACTCAATGAATGATCGTTGATAGAGGAGTATTATTGACATGTATTACTGAAAAATATACTCCTGAAACCAGAAAATGTGCAAAACTCTTCTTCATTAGATTATACTTCAAAAAAAAGACTTCTTATATTTTGATTGTTTCGAGATTCAGAAATTACTTTAAGTACACAACCAATAGAAATACCAATATATCAAAACAATCATCGAATTAAATCTATAAACAATTCAAAGTATCAAAAGTCATTCACAATAACTATTTGAATCAATTAGATTTAGGATTAAAACTGTAGGATGGGAATCACGCCAAATAGTAATTGAGTGGCTTCAAAAAGATACAAATAAGGTACAAAGTTACAAACACTATGGCTTCTGTTCAGCTGATATTTTCTTCTTTTGGTTCTTAGAGAAAGAAACGAAAACAACGGAGATTTTCGCTGATCTTTTAATTATACAGATTAAACAGTACTCAACGATTACGATTACTACTTTGACGACGAGATTAGTACTTTCATATATTCGAACCTAATTAGGGAGATTAAGAGGCATTTAACCTAAATAAGAAGAAATTATTTCAAATAACTACTCCTTTATATAAATACAATCAATCAATTATATTTTTAATGAAACTTCCAATATATTTAGAAGTCTTCATTCGCAGGATCGACATCCATCCTCTTATTTCCTCTCCCTCTTCTTTATTATCATACTTCGTCATCATACTCATCATACTCTTCTTCATCTTCCTCATCCTCTTCATTGTAGATTTCTACCTCTCCTCCTGTTCTCAGCACCTTCAATCGAGGAACATTCTTTAAACAAGAATAATCTTCTATCCCTGCACATCCAATAATCGTTACAATAGGAACACTAGCTAAATTATCAACTCTTTTCACTTTCTCACAATAACGAAGATCCACAGAATGATTGTTCCCTAAACCAGTGATATCTATTAACCAGTTACACTGTTCTAGATACACTTTAGGAATATTATTCAATCCATTAACATGATGAAAAGAACAATGAATAATACTAATGGATTGTAAATGACTTAAATATCTCAAAATCTTAAGTGGGAAACCATCTGCAAAACTTCCATTAATAGTAAGGTGTTGAATATTACGTAAAAAACTATAATCTTTTATTTTTTTAATTGATAAGACTGATAATGTTAAATCTTTATTCTTTAAATTTGCCCCTGATATTAGGTTCGCATAGTTTGTTTTGGTGTTATATTCTTTGGTATCCATTAATGAAAGTTTTGAAATGTTTTGTAATGGCTTTAAATCATTGATGAGTGGACAATTTCGAATGATTACAGTGGTAACCTTAGCGAGAGGAGAGATTTCTCTGATCTCCTCACAGTACTCTAAAGTGACGGACTTGGCAGCTCTAAGAGGAGTTAGATCCTCAATTGAAGAATAAGTTAATTTTATATAAGGAATATTCTGTAAAGAATCAAATCCTTTGATGATATTAAAACAAACATCGAGAGAAAGGCGATGATGATTTCCTAAACCAGAAATATCCGCCACAGCGGAACAAGATAGAAGAGTAAGATCATAAATACCATATAATGGTGAAACATCTCTGAGACTTCGACAATCAGCTAGAGTCAAATAACGAATCATTCGAAAGTTTTCAACATTCTTTAAAAGTCGACAGTGTAAAAAAGTAACACTCTTCTGAGTATCGGCATGAAACATACTAAAATCTTCAATTCTTTCACAATCTTTAATTGTAATATTTTCAATATGTTTAAGTGGTGTAAGATCCACTATTCCATTGAGATGTAAAATAGTTAAAGTCTTTAAATGTGATAAATTTTCAATATTCTTTAAATTTAAACTATTTTTAATAACTAATTCCTTAATTTGAGGTATAGGTGGAACAGTTTTGCCTACTTTCAACCCGATAACATGTTCAATGTGTTTCACATTATCGAGAGTTGATGGATCTGATCTCTGTATAATAATCTTATTGATTTGTAAAGTTACTGGAATTCTTTCTGATTCTTTCAATCGTATCCCTATTTGTTTCCATCCATTGTTTACTTTAGATAATAGTAACTCTTGAAAATCTTGATTATGGATGTATTCTTGACTTTTTCCATATTCTAAATCATAATAGATGGTTTGCTTTTTGATGTATCTGAAGTGTGTTTTTGATGTATTCATGAAGTAATGGTAATCATCTTTAGTAAGATAAGATTGAATAATTCCGACTAAAGCCTCAGGTAATTCAATGATGCTCATTTCCAATCTCTTCCCAAATAATTCAGAAACCCTTCCATTCAATTCAACTAATTGACGATAAGATATCTTTGAACATGAAAATTTTTCGAAATTTCGGGGTTTCGTCTAGATATGACCCTCCTCATCTTATCTAATCCAGCTAATCCGCTTGAGTATTGCACAATATCACAGAGAAAATCGCTTTTCTTATGTCATTGTTGTCCCCTGTCATGTGTTATTTTCGATTTTTGGATTTGTTTGGTATCTGTTTCACATCACACGTCATGGTGCATGAGAAATTTTCTCCTAGGTTTCTCATTCAATAACCTATAACGTATTAAAATGAAATAACATCGATTTGTCTCGTAATTTTTTCAATGGAGGTGCAAGATGAAAAGAAGATTGAATTAGAAGAGAAGGATGAAGATGAAGAAAATTCTTTATATCATTTCTTTGTTTGTGAAGAATATGTCGAAAAGACTTGGAATTTTCAAACTGTTCCACAACAAACATTACTATGTTCAAAGATGTCAACAACTGATCATGATCTTACAGGCCAGATTGTATGGCCTGCAAGTGTAATTCTCGCTTGGTTTATTGATAAAAATCATGAAATTTTTCAAAATAAGTCAGTTCTAGAACTTGGTGCTGGTTGTGGTCTGGGAGGATTGTTAGCCTCTCACTTCGCTTCTTCAACAATCCTCACAGATGGAAATGATATTGTTTTACGATTATTAGAGAAGAATAAACAGCATCTACAATTAAATAATTGTTCTGTGGACAAGTTATTATGGGGAATTAACTCTGAAGTAATGAAAATACAGTCAAAGTTTCAACAGTTCCCTGATTACATCATCGGTGCTGACATTATTCTCTGGCCAAATCAATTGAAAAGCTTACTCTGTACAATTCGTTGGTTATTATTTGGGAGATATTATGAACTTCTTCAAGCAAATACGACCGTTTCATTCATTCCAAAGGCATTTATTAGTTATGTTGTCAGAGCGAATACAACCTCTGACTTGCTCTTCTCACTCATCGATAGCATGGGTTTCGTAATTCATGCAGTAGATAATAGTTCTTTTATTCCATCTGATTGTAAAACCTTTGATCACATGACTTTTCATTTGTTTGAAGTAAGTCTATCAGAAGAGACTTTATTGAAAGGATGTGATATAGCAAATGAGAAACAACATGATTTAGAAGAACAAATGAATTCTTCATATTTACCTTGTTGAAACTAATTAACTAAATAAAACGGATATAATAGAACAGAATTTCGTACTTTCTTTCCTTTTTATTAAACTGTATCAAGAAGGCTTGTTATAAAATTTTAGACATAAAAAAAAAAGTTAGCAACACACAAAAATATAACGTATATTCATTGTCGTCTCATTCTATTTTCTGTTTTCTTGGGGGATCAAAACAATGAGAAAAAAAAGTAAGAGAACCAGACAAACTGGAGAGCGAAGCAATAGATCCTACCAACTATTTATGATTTCATTCTATCAATGTCAATTTTCAGTAAAATGATCAGAAATTTGACATGAAAGTTTGTGCAATGTGATATATGTCGGAAGAGACGTTGAATGGATAGTAAACAAAACAAAGCAATAAAAACCTTGAGAGAAGGAAAAAAGAACAAAATAAAACAAACAATAAAGAAAATAAGAGAAGAGAAGAGAAGGACATGACAACGTGAAGAGGGGCCTTATCACGAATGAATCTATTCTAAATGAACGAAAACAGGTAAATAGGGATGATAATGAACAAAAAAATAAAGGATTCTTTCGATCTAAATATTCTGATGAATATGATGTGTTTCAAGTTGATGTTCAGTTTCTTGAATAATATTTTCACAAAAGTCTGCATCTAGACCAAGTTCAGCACACAGAGCCTTCTCTGATGCTCGGTCTAATAAACCTCCAGCTTCTAAGATTAACAGCTGACGATCAATTTTTGTTGAGCTACTAGACTTCATGGAGTCTGAAGGGAAGACGGCATGCATCTTCCCACTCAACAAAGTGTTGATTCTAACAGACAAGGGTTCTGTTTGAGGAGGAGTGACCTGTGAAGAAAACGAAGTATTAGCTGGTAATCGAGTGGTTGCAAGATTTTTTGAGGGTTCTTCTACATCACAACACTCATTCTGATCTGGTGAAGAACTTTCTGGTAATCTAATGATCTCACTGGCATCACAGCCAGGTAAATTAGATTTATTAACATCTAACAAAAGAGACAGTGAATAAATTAGAAAGAAAAAGTGAACAAATCTTACTGGAAGTGGATGCTCCTTTACTATTTGTACTACTTTGAACACCTTTCTTATTTCTTTTTAATATTTTCATTCTTTTTTCACGATTAGCATTAATCAGATAAGCTTTAAACATTAATTTCTTTTCTTCTTCCGAAAATGATTGATTTCTCGCAATAATTAACCAAAATAATCCGGAAGAGAAAGCAAACACACATATTAATGCATAGACACTATAATAAGTGTTGCCAGAGTAAAAGACAATACTAACCAGACCAATGAAGTAATTTCCCATCCCATAGATCGCTCCCCATATCCCTAAAGGACTGGTGAATGATCTAGTTAATGAAGAATAATTGAATTTAAAAAGAATAAATGTAAGAAATGCAATAAAGAAGACAAGATGTGAAGCTAATACTGCAATATTCCGTAGTTCATCATAACCTTCGGGGTAATAAAACACATAGACGTTGAGCACTATCCCAGAGACAGTAGAGACTAGATAGCTCATGTAAGGTGTATCTAAAACAGGTGTTGTAAAGGATAAGGCACTTTTAAGAAGGCCAGACTTCGAAATTGCATGAATCTGTTTTCCTCCGCAATAAAACAAGCAAAACGCTACTCCATACATTCCTGGCACATTAAACCAGATCGAGTCCTGTAACGACACGTTAAAGACATTGGAAAAGCCATACACTAACGGATACTTTGCTTTGGTGAGTTTTGTAATGCCAGGATATTGGGAGCAGGAGGATAAACTGAGAAAGACAGAAAAAAAGACGAAAACAACTGCGCAAATCATAAGCGCTCGAGGAACTTGATCTCTAGGATTCTTCAAAGTGTCACTCAGCAACGGCACGAATTGTAATCCTTGATAAAAGCCGTTAATATTTGACCGACCTGGCATAATATTGCCCATTGTTAAAGGTATCCCAGTTTGGCAGAAAGTTTGGTAGTCAAGACTACCATCGCTTAAACTCGCATCTGCTGCTCCTCCAAGGTATATTAAATAAAGACAGAAGGCAGCGAAGCCTATAATGCAGACCAGACCCCAGAGGGGTTTCCCTCCTAAAACGTTTAGTATAAATGAGGATGTGTAAAAGACAACAACTGCATAGGGAGTAAAGTCTTTCGCCATTACTTTCAATGCAACCATAATCTTTATCAATTGGTCGACCTTTATAATCACATAAGTTGAGACGAATGCAATCTCGAACCACGATGTGACATAACCGAAGTAAGGGCCCGCTGCTGCTCGAACGAACCCGAAGATTCCTCCTGAGAATGGAAGAGCTGAGCTCATCTCACCCATACAAAGGGCCAGACAAACATAGGCTGATCCCACAAATAATACATTGAACAGGTAAGAGTCGAACCCGTAAACCAAAGATTGGTTCCAAGTAACATTTCGATTCCCAAGTACAAGGGCGAATGCTACAGAACAAAGAAAAATTAAAGTAAGTATGGAAAAATTGTAGGAGACTGACCAAAAAGAACCAATTCAATTTCTGAGACATGTTTACGCTTCAAATGACTCAAAATCCCTTCATTTTGTATCGATTCCTTCCCCTCAACAAGCTCGCAATGTGATTGATGATTCACCTTGGTCATTCTCGCTTGTATTGCAAATTTCTTAGACTTTCTTTTCTATTCCAAATATTACTGGTGAATGCACATCTCTGAATTCAGTCGGGACAGTGGTGTGTGGTGTAGGAGGATGTGTTTGTAGTTGTTGAAAAATAAGAAATCCTTCCTTGACAAAGAAGTGCAACAAGATGTTATCGATTTCTTTATAGTACGTTGCTAGCTAGCTGCCTTACTTTATTTTAAATTTACCTAGGAAGAAGTTTTAGTCGAGGATTTTTCGATAAACAACTCCAATTTTCAATATTACGATAATTTCGAATGGTAACAATAGGAACATTGACTAAGCTACTAACATCTTTTACCAATGGGCAATGAGAGATTTCAACACTTCGATTTCCTTTTCCTAATCCACTAATATCACGTAAATTTCGACAAAGTATTAGTTTCACTGTAGGGATGAAACCAAACCCATTAGCAGTCAATAAGACATCACTACCTTGAATTATAAGTTCTTTAAGAGCAGATAGAGTTTGTAAACCACTCTCTATTAATAACTGGACTAGTCTATCCCCCCTTGTAATATTAAGACTAAAAACAGAAGAAAAGCAGTGGAGGGATGTACTTGGCATTATTGCGATTGGATCCAAATTCATCAAACACAAGTTTTTATTCTCAAAGGTCGGAAGATTAAAGCCACTCTGCCATTTTGAGAAATCGACAGAAAGAGATTTTACTTTGTTGGAAATTGGAGTGAGATTAAGGACGTTGATTCCAGGTTGAATCATGACTGAACGAACATGCTGCAACGGCAGAAGATCTATAATATTGGGACATTCAAGCAATTGAACTCTTTTAGCAAATTGTAAGACAGATATGTCTTTAATACTGCTATGGATTAACGAGACATAAGGAACACGAATAAAACAATCGTATCCAGTCATATCAAAGCTACAGGACTCAATTGCAAGAGAATTATGACTACCAAGACCAGAAATATCCTGAACCTGGGAACATTCTCTTAAACACAGTGAATATATACCATGGAGCGGAGAAACGTCAATTAATGATTCACAAGATTCTAAAGTTAGCTGATGTATTCCTCTAAAACTTTCAACTGACCGTAATCCCGGACAAGAAAATAAAGTGAGATGAGTTTGCCGGTGATATGAAAGTATTGAAAAATCAGACACACTCGGGCAGTTATAAAGATGCAAAGAAGGGATTGAGGCTAATGGGGTGATGTCACTTTGTCTCACCCCATACATCGTTAAAGACTGAGGTGACTGAGATTTGAGAGACGTTTTAAGACAAAACCTTGATAAATTGTGAGTTCTTTCACTTTAGGTATCGGAGGAAGGAATCTAATTTCTTTTATTCCTTTCAAACTCTCAATATGACATAACGATTCTAATTGACTTGATTGGACTCCAAATCCTATGGTCCTCAGCTGATAGAAAGGTAAATCAGGAGGAATCTCAGGAATATTATCGACAAATGTGAGATAAACTTGTTTCCAACCATTTTCTAATTTACTTAAAAGAAGTTGAGCAAAGTTCACATCATTTACATAATCTTTTGATTTCGTTGAAGAAAGTGAAAAAATGAGTGTTTTCTTTTTCAATCCAGAAAATAAATGTTTTGAAGTGTTTAGAAGAAAATGATAATCATCCAATTCCAAGTAGCTTTGAATAATTCCAAAACAATCTTCAACAAGTCCTTCCAGCATTCTCCCACATCAACAACAGCACATGATTTCATGCAAATCATGCACTAAATTCGGGGTAGAATTGGAGCACATATCGTCATGCATTAAGAAAATTCGCAGATTTTTATTTAGAGATTAGAGATGAAATGCAATTACGTGCAAGGGAAAGGGAAGGTGAAATAAATGAAGTGAGCAGAGCATTGAAGCTAACTTCACTGCTTTTATCTTAACGGTAATAATTAACATTTCTTTGTCTTTTTTTGTTTTTGATCTGCTCAATACTTCCGTTTGGATGAACCAACAATACAAACAGAATGACTACTGATCAAAGTGTGACGAAGGAAAGAGAGATTTGCGAGGAAAGCAGCACGAAGGAAAAGGAGGATGTTGGGTTTTGGGCGAAATGCATCATGCGACCGAATCTGTCGCTTGTGGAAGTAGTACTCTTCTGTAAGTCCCTATAATCTCCTTCAATCACTTCTTTTCATGCGCGAATGAGTAGGTTTCGCTTTGGTACTCGGAAATCGTAGCATGACTTGGAGTCAATCCCTAGCTTATGGCTTTGACTCGTTTCTCTTCAATGTTCTGTTTGCTGGCTCCGCGTATGTTTGTCTGGCTCTTTGTATGGGTGAGATGAGCTCAGCTCTTCCTTTTTCGGGAGGAATCTTTGGCTTTGTTCGAGCGGCAGCGGGACCTTACTTTGCCTATGTGACAGCATGGTTCGAGATAGCGTTTATCTTATGTTATGTGGTGGTGAAAGTTGATCGCTTGATTCAAATCATGATTGTGATGAATCTCATGACCGCTGATTTCGCACCCTATGCTTTTGTCATCTTCTACATGTCTTCGTTTGTTCTGAATGTATTGGGTGGGAAGCCACTGTGGGGTCTCGTGAGTATCATAGGATTTGGTGCTTTCTGTTTGTATGTTATATACCTTGGAGGAGCAGCATCGTCAAGTGTGCGTGACCCTCATAGCTTGGACTACGACATGTACTGCCGTACAGACATCCCATTGAACATTGACAACATCATGCCAAGTCGAAACAACATCAATGGTTTCTATCAAGGACTTCAATACATTCCTCTTCTGAGTGACTCCTTGAAGAATCCAAGAGAGCAGGTTCCTCGTGCTTTAGTGATATGTTCCATCATATTTGTTCTGTCGTCAATGTTTCTTAGTTTATCAGCGTGTTCTCAATATCCAGGTATCAAGAAGCTCACAAAGACAAAGTTTCCTTTACAATATGGTTTTTCTGATGTGTTCAATGTGTCTTTGGTGGATTCCAACTGGTTCAATATGCCTGGAATGTATGGAGTAGCGTTTTGTCTGTATTATTGTGCCGGGAAACAGATTTCTGCGATTTCGAAGTCTGGTTTGTTGTTTAAGGTATTTTCCTCTACGACACCTGTTTTACGAACTCCATATTTGAGTTATTTCATCGTGACGGCGTTTGGAATAGGAATGAATATCTATTGTTTCGATTATCCTATCGGATATGAAGAAATTCGCAACACTGAAGTGGTTGCATCGCATTTTCTTCTTTTTATTGCATTCATTACCTACATCCTCTTCAAGATCAACTATTCCTCATTGGCTAGATCGTTTACGAGTCCTTTAGGGATCTATGGAGCAGTGTATGGTATGGGGAACTACTTTGTCGGACTTGTTGGTGTGATATTCTTTTCTGGCAACTCGTACGATAGTGTGTATGCGTTACTTGGTTTATTTGGATTTGCTTCGATTCTGTTTTGGATGTTTATTGCTAAGAATCAATCCTTCTCTGATAAAGAGAAGAAGATGATGTTTAAAGCCTATTTGATCAATGCGAACCGTGAGAAAAGACTAAAAATATTGAAAAAGCATAAGTCGGAAGCAAGTAGTAATTCAAATATGAAGAATAAAGGTGTTTCAACATCAAGTAAGTGTAGTGACCAATTACTTTACCTTCCATTCACTTGAAAACTGTTCGTATGAGTAGATCTTAATCACCCTGTGATTGAACCTCCCGCACTCCTTGACGATTGTAAGGTTCCTGATTCTATCCATCACACAACAAAGGATCAAGATTTGGTCCGCGAAGTTTCCACGACTTATAATGCTCAGCATGGCTATTCTCGCATCTCCGATCGCTTAAACTATTTGTCAATTAAGTCAAATATTATTCATCCTTCAGATCTTGCCACGTCGACTCGTTCGAACCATTTAGACCAAGAGATGGCAATACTTGCAGCAGGAGGTCTTTTAGATCGAGAGTCAGAGAAAGCATTAAGCGAGCAAATTGGATTTGATGTGGAAGGATGTATTAGTATCGAGAAATGAAGAAAGAATTAAGATGCTTATTATATTATAATTATTCTTTTTTATTTTTTTATTTATTTTAAAGTGATTCGTTAGATATAGAGAAAAAGGAAAATATAAACGTTGGAAGTTTTGATTGTTTCATTTTTATTTGTTGAACTTTATTTTAATCCCTTAGTGGATTAGCTTTCTCTGTGTGTGGTTACATTACATACAACATCTCGGTCTAGAGTTAGGTGAAACTATTGCTTAGATAGGCCCGGCATAGTGTATTCGTTTTACTACGAAGTGTAAAATGCGATGTGAGTGGAGGAATTCCTAATACTTAGCTATCTTCTCATCTTCCCTTCTGCATGGTACCGCATTGAGACGATTAGTGGATTAGCTTTCTGTGTGTTTGTATGCTTCTGTAGTAGAATAATGATTATTTTCAACTTATACGATATTTTCATCTATCGATTCAAAATCCAATTTTATAGGAAATAATATCATAGTAATTGAAACTATATATACAATAAAAATCAATAATTAATTATTAAAATAACTACTTTGCCAAAATAAAGAAAAAATATATACTAGTAATAGAAGAGAAAAATGAAAAATAAATATTAAAAAGAAATTATATAAAATAGTTAAAAAAAACTATTTTACCACTGCAAGCATTTCTCAATATAACCCCATCAAAAATGTTTTAATGACGCAAAGAGACTTTACTAAATTTGAGGTCTTTTGCTGCAGCCAATATTTTCTAAATATAAAACATAGAATATCTTCATTAACACTACTAGTCATACTATCACTCCTACTAATCCTAGTCATAATGTGACGGTGAAGTGTGTGGCGGGAGATCACTCCCTCAAAGAGGTGTTAGTGGGAAAATCTTCCTCCGTGCAGTGTAGTGATAAGGAGGAGAAGGTAGTGGCTCAAGGTAGTGCCAACTTGTGCTGACATCAGAGGAGCAATGTCACCTGTGGCTGTAGCTTGCCTCAGTAGATAACACTACCTCGAGTCGTGGTGTAGGTATTGAGGTGGTAGATGTACAGTTCGCTTCGAAGATTCTTTCGTGACAACAGTCGTCAGCGCCAAAAGAAGTGTGTAAGAAGATAGAGGCAGAGGAGAAGATAATCCAACAAGCTATGAACACATACTACCTCTCCCACTACCTCCAACGACCCTCAACCGCTCCCTCATACCGTAAGAGAGGGAGTAGCAGACACAGTCTGAGTACGAATAACCCAGTCTGTAGGAAGTAGAGTGAAGACGGAGCTCAAACGTGTCTGTCTGATCTACTATAATCTACTCATAATGAGATATACTAGTAATCGTGTACACTATTAAATAACGATTTAATATTAAATATAAATAAATAAGAATTCTTGTCAATGAACAATAAAAATAACAATATGATATATTTAGTAATATCAATATCTGTGAAGTCTTCTAAACGTCTCTAATCCGAACTGATTGTCACAGGAGAATTACCACATACATCTTTACACAATTCAGTTCGGATTAGAGACGTTTAGAAGACTTCACAGATATTGATATTACTAGATATATCATATTGTTATTTTTTTTATCCGCGAGAAAGAGTGACAGAAGAAGGAAAAAATCCCTAGTCTATCAGACGACATCCTACGACGTATTACATCATTATATTATACTAATATTCCATGAAAGTTAAATGACGATTTAATTCTCATCCCTCAATCCTCATACATGTGAGAATTGGTAAATTCTTCGATAAGATGATTATTCTTGTTTTTCCTCGCAGTTGCCTCACTTTTGTCATAGAGAGCTATTTTTCTGTAATGTCGGAGTTCTTTGGTTATTGTTCTGGACGAGAATGAATGTATCTATTTTATTCTATACTTAAAATGTAGATTTAATTGTGTAATTTGCATTATTATTTATCGTATAACAAACACCGATGATTTACCTAATAAAACTTTCTCAAGAAATGTACATCTGTCATCTTAAACTCAATAATAAAGTCTGGCAGAAAGTTTTCCTCATCCATTGATGAACTCCAACGTCTATAGAGATCAAAATCTGCTTTTGACATGTGCACTTTCACTTCACTGATATGGGGCGGAAGATGAGCGAAAAATGAAGGAAACTGATCAAAGGAACCTCCACCAAATTCCAATTTCTTTAAACTGTTCGGATATTTGATGGAATAAGAATCATCAGGAATGGTTCGAAGAGATAGACACGTAACTCCTTCGAGATCCTCAGGAAGCTTAATATCTTCTCTCTTCGAGAGGAAAAAGGGAAAATCGTCTTTGAAGGGAAAAGAGACGAAAACAGGTTCGACCGATGACAAGGTGAAATCTTTCACTCCTCGTAATTGACTAGTATCTTGAAACCCTTTGCATTTCAGAATGGAGACTTTATCGCAGTGTCTCAATATACTAAAATCTGTGAGATGAGGACAATTGCAAATCTGGACAACTCGATTACCACTTCCTAATCCTTCTAATGTCGTAATTTGCAGGTTCTCAAGGTAAACGGAGTGAATAGAATCAAAGTTTAAAAATGAAGTAAACTTTGGACAATCCCTAATCCCAATAACCCGGATGCGATTGTCGGATGGGATTGTAAAGGGGCATCCCAAACCTTTAAGATAGACTTGTCGAAGGTGAGGGCTTGAAGGAAATTCAAAACTTACGACTAAGATCTGGCTAAATACGTTAATGCTGATCTCTCTAACTTTGAGTAACTTGGAGAAATTAAAATTAACATATCCAGAATAGAAACAACAAATTTCAACAATCTTAGAATGACGAAAGCAGTTGGAGTAATTTATAACTCCATCACAATCCTTTATTACAATCTTATAATTGTTATTTAAACACGAAATATTATCAACTCCTTCACATTGCACTAAGTGCAATTCATGAATCCCATCTAAACTACTGACATCCTCTATACAAGGACAAGATGTTAGTTTTAGGATACGAAGATGAGGATAGGATGGAATATTCAATCAATTGATTTGAAAATTGGGAGAACCACAAATTGCTAATGATTCCAAGCCTGAAATCAGTGGAATCAGTAGAGGATAAGTCGAATCGTCTTCAAAATCATCTTCAAATGTTAAAGCAGCCAGAGATGGATTATTATATATCCACTGCGCAATAATTTCGATTGAATGTGAAGAAACTCCATCCACATGTAATCTAAGGCTTTTCATCGTCTGTATGTGATCCATCAATGAGTAATTCAGGCTATTCACCGAAGTCTCGAGCTCAAAACAACTTATCTCATCCAAATCCTCAAAGGTAAGAGATTCTATATCACCAATCCTCAAATTCAACTGATTCAAAGGATCAACAATTAAACCATGAATCTTTTCACGAAAATCTTCTGAAGTCAAATATAAATTGACCCAATCTTCTTCGTCCTCATCAAGTAACCAACTAGCTAAAGAGATCTTTCGTACTCGCTTGAGTAAGTGTTGTGATAGCATTACATTCACTGAAGCAAAAGATATCTTATCTTCATAAGATAACCAAAGTGAAATTTCATAGTGAATAGTTTCAGGAAGAATCTTTATCATCATCACAAAGATCTTTTCCTCTCTTTATTGAAGACAGTGATGTAAAATAGATGAAACACAGCAATTAGGTAATTGTTGAATTGAATGAATGCTCTTCCTGATGTACTTTACAATGAGATTTTATCATGGTTGTCCAGTAAAGACAAAGTTTCATTTGCTTCAATGAATGTTATGCTTTCGAAACTTTTGCTGAAACGAGTAAGAAGGATTCAGATTCGAGAAGAAGATCTAGTTGAATTATACTTCTCTGATCATACATTTCGTGATGAGATTCATAGTTTAATTGTTGATCCTTATGAACAATTGAAAGTAGAGATCTTCTTAGACAATCCTTTGACATTTGAGGGTATTGATACCTTCACATGTCAAGAACTGACAACAACAGCGGAAATCCTTCTCCAAAGTTTACTTGTTTGGACGAACAATGTCAAGGGACTTGCCTTACAAAGTAGTGGATTTCCTCCTTTCATAGTGAATGAAGCCATTTTAGAAATCGTACAATGGATGAATTCAACTCCTTCATTAAAAGAGTTTTATATTAGTTCTTATGATTTCACTGCTTTTCCTGTAATTTCCAACTTAGAATCCTTAACGTTTAATAACTGTCCGAGTGTTCATCCTGATGAATTGAATATTCCAGCTTATTCTAATCTTCGTGTCTTAAAATTTTATTATTGTGAGAGTATTGATGATGTCAGTTGTTTAGATAGGATTCATGAACTACATATTAGTAGATGTCATCAAATTCAGGATATTTCATGTTTAAATCATAATCACAAAATAGTCATAGACAATTGTGACTCTATTGTCGATTATTCGAGTTGCTTTCTTCATTCTAAAGTGATTGAAGTGACTTGTTATGCGAGCAAGAAAGTTTGTTTCGATTTCTCGAAATTACTTGAAGTGAGAGAGTTGGATCTAGCTGGTCGTAGAACTACCTTCAATACGACGAAGTTTATTTTCCCCCGATGTAAAACTCTTCGTCGAGCTGTTATAAGTGGCTTTGATGTTCGGTTTACAATACCTGCAGATCATCAGATTCGTTCAATCATCATAGCAGGTTGTGCAAGTTTCAAATCATTATCGAACATTGGCTCCGTCTCATCTGTCAGTCTCATTAATCTCAAGATTGATAGTTTAGAAGGATTAGGGATGGGCAACCATGTTGAGATTCGAAGTTGTCCTTTGATTCGAGATTTCACTCCCTTGAGACATTGTGACCAAGTGATCATTCGCGACTGTCAAGGGTTTGAAGATATAAGTCAAGTGCGAGGAGTGAAAAAATTCACTTTCTCTCCTGTCGATGTAAACAATATTCCAGAGGATCTCGAGGGTGTGACACATTTATTACTTTGGAAGGTTCCTGATGATCTGGACAGTCTTGTAATTCCGAATAGCTTGGAGCGACTAGAGTTTTGTCATTGGTCAAACTCGATAACTATCGAACATTTTCTTTCCTTTTGCAGAGATATTCCAAGGCAAGTTCAACAGATAAAAGTGGTTGAAATATCTTCCAATTATTTGAAGCATTTATTGAACAACATGGATGAGGCCATTCTCGCAAACTTCACGATTGAATTATTGAGGAATGGGTTTAATTTCTTGCGGAACCTAAATTAATGCTTTAATAGGATTTAAATCATTGAAATTGTTGGTTTCCTATGATATTTGGATACAAAACGAAAGAGATCGTTCACTTGTATAAGTTCAATGTCTACGTAAGTGAGATTTAGATAGTAGATTAAATTAATATTTTTTTAGTTTCCATTTGCATTCAAAAGTCATCTTCCATTAACAAAGCTTTCGAAGGAAATGCACGTCTTTCATCTTAAATTCGATAATAAAGTCTGGCAGAAAGTTCTCCTCGTCCATTGACGCGCACCAACGTTCATAGAGATCAAACTCAATGGGAGACATTTCCACTTTCACTGAAGTGATATTATCTGGAAGACTAACGAAGAATGAAGGAAACTGATCGAAAGAACCTCCCTCTATTTCCAATCTTTTAAGACTCTTCGGATATTTGATTGAATAATCAGGAATATTTCCAAGAAATAAACATGTTATTCCTTCCATGTCCATAGAAAGCTTATCATTTGAGATGGGAGCAAAGCTGAAATCTTTCACTCCCCGTAATTGACTTGTATCCTGAAATCCTTTGCATTCGGAAATAATCACCTTCTCACAGTGTCTCAACAACCTGAAATCTTTCAGAAGCTTACAGCTGTATATCTGGACAACACGATTACCACTTCCTAATCCTTCTAAAGAAGTAATTTCGAGGCTATGGAGACAAACGGTATGAATGCGATCGAAATGTAAGAAGGAAGTAAACTTTGGACATCGTCTAATATCGATAACTCGAATGCGATTGTCGGAAGGTATTGTAAAGGCACATCCCAAACCTTCAAGATGAACCTTTCGAAGGTGAGGGCTTGGAGGGAATATAAAATTGTTGACAATGGTTGCACGATTCACGATAATACTAATCTCTTTCACTTCGAGTAACTTGGAGAAATCATAGTTAGACTCACTTGCATAAGAAATATCAACTATCTTTGAATGACGAAAGCAATTGGAATGATCTAAAATATTCGGACATCGCGTGATTACAATCTTATAATTGTTATTTAAACAAGAAATATCATAAATTCCTTCGCAAACTGTTAAATGTAGTTCGTAAATCCGATCTAAACAACTGACATCTTCAATACTAGGACAATTCGTTAGTCTTAGTACATGAAGATTAGAATAGGCTGGAATATGTAATCCATCGATTTGAAGACTTCGAGCACCATTTATCGCTAATGTTTGTAAGCTTTGAATCCCAGGAAGATCAGTAAGATTATCAACAATACTTAACGCATTCAACGAAATAGATGGATTATTATTGATCCATTGCGCGATAACTTCAAACGAAGGTAAACGAACTTCATCATAGATAGAAAGTCCATCAAAATTTAGTTTAAGACTTTTCACTTGCTTTATGTGATCCATAAACGACTCAACAAGCATATTTGTCGGAGTCTTGAGCTCAAAGCAACTTATCTCATTCACATCTTCTAAGGCCAAGGATTCTTCATCGACGATATTCAAACTCAACTGATTCGAAGGATCAACAATAAATCCATGAATCTTTTCACGAAAATCTTCTGAAGTCAAATATAAATTGACCCAATCTTCTTCTTCGTCTTCATCATCTAAAGAGATCTTTCGTACTCGCTTGAGTAAGTGTTGTGATAGGATTACATTCACTGAAGCAAAAGATATCTTATCATCATAAGATAACCACAGTGAAATTTCATAGTGAATAGTTTCAGGAAGTATCTTTATCATCATCACGAAGATTTTGAAGCTTGAAAATTGGAAAAGATGGTGATGTAAAATAGAAATATGACTGCTGTGTCGATATACCGGTACTCTGATCCTCGTTTCCTCATCGTCATTTTAACTTTAGAATCAATTTAGTTTTTAAGTAAAGACGTTCAACACGAATAAACATAGAAATGAGAAGTGATTTATTACTTATACTTACTAAATACCTACTATTCTTAAAATGATGTATTGAAGAGAATCTTTGAAATTTCTAAGAGATTTCAACAATCAGATCTTTCCAGATATAATGAAGATAAAGAAATTTACATTTTCCCATTTTCATTCATCAGTACCAGTGATGGCAATTAAAGAAAACTAATGAAATAAATTTAATGAAGCTTTCGAAGGAAATTTACTGCATTCGTCTTAAATTCAACAATAAAATCTGGGAGAAAGGTCTCTTTATCCATTGATGCCCACCAACCTCGACAGTGATCAACCTCTCTTCGAGAAAGGTTCATTTTCATTTCACTGATATGGTGAGGAAGAGAAGTGAGGAATGAAGAAGGAAACTGATCGGAAGAACCGTACATAATTTCCAATCTTTTAAGACTGGTCGGATATTTGATGGAGTATGAGTCATCAGGAATATTTTCAAGCCATAAACATGTGATTCCTTCGATATCCTCAGGAAGGTTATCATCTGCGATGGGGAAAAAGGAAAAATCTTTCACTCCTCGTATTTGGCTTGTATCTTGAAACCCTTTACAATCTAAAATGGCGATCTTGTCACTGTGCCTCAACACACTAAAGTCTGTGAGATGAGGACAATTGCGAATCTGGACAACTCGATTACCACTTCCTAATCCTTCTAATGTCGTAATTTGCAGGTTCTCAAGGTAAACGGAGCGAATAGAATCAAAGTGCAAGAATGAAGTAAACTTTGGACATTCCTTTATCTCAATAACTCGGATGCGATTATCGAAAGGGATTGTAAAGGGACATCCCAAACCTTTAAGATAGACTTGTCGAAGGTGAAGGCTTGAAGGTAATACAAGATTTTTGACATTCGATTTCCGATCTTCAGTAATAATAATCTTTCGAACTTCTAGTAACTTGGAGAAATCTAAGCTATCTACCCTTACATAAGAAATATCAACGATCTTAGAATAACGAAAACTCTTCGAAAAATCTTGAATATTTTCGCATCGAGCGATTACAATCTTATGATTGTTATTTAAACATGAAATATCACGAATTCCTCGACATTGAATTAAGTGTAGTTCATGAATCCTATCTAAACAACTGACATCTTCGATATTAGGACAATTACTGACTGCTAGAGTCCGAAGGTTAGAATAGGCTGGAATATGTAATCCATCAATTTGAAGGTCGGCACCTATGATTGATAATGATTGTAAGCTTTGAATCACAGGAAGATCGACGAGAGAAGAGTAACTAATAACTAAACTATTCACAGAGAGAGATGGATTATCGATTAACCATTGTGCAATCATATCAATAGGAGGAGAAGAAGAAGAATCTTCATCTCCATCAAAGAGAGAAACCATGGCGGCGTGTAATTTAAGTCTTTTGACTTTCTGTATGTGATGCATCAGAGTTTCAATCAGCAGATCTGAAGTGTCAAGCTCGAAGCAACTTATCCCTTCTAAGATAGAAGATCGTTTCCGGAGGACATACAAACTCAATTGATCTGAAGGGTTAACAATTAAACCATGAATCCTTTCACGAAATGACTGTGAAGTCATATATAATTCTTCTGCCTCCTCATCATCTAAAGAGATCTTTCGTACTCGCTTGAGCAAATTTTTTGATAGGATTATATTCACTGAAGCAAAAGATATCTTATCATCATAAGATAACCACAGTGAAATTTCATAGTGAATAGAATCTTTATCATGATAGAGTGAATGAAGACTTTGATTATCAAGTGTTGTTAAGATTCTTTCTATCCACAAATTCGCGACTGAGAATCATCCGAAGCCGGCCTAGCTCAGTCGGTAGAGCGCAAGGCTCTTAACCTTGTGGTCGGGGGTTCGAGCCCCCCGGTCGGTGCGACGGTTCGTTTTGCTCGCTACTATCTATCTATTGTTTTGATGAATGATTTTAGTTTTTATCTTTACATATAATTTCTTAAAGTCATTTCCAGTCTGACAAACAATATCGGACTATGCACACCAGTTTCACTCCTACTACTGGCACTCTGCACATTTCGACTTTTCGACTTTTCGCAGAGAGAATGTAGGAGAGTAATCACGAACAACAATTTATTGCAA
>VKHI01000187.1:0-49915 GCA_015145745.1 Poterioochromonas sp. DS
GTTGGTTGGCTGGAGGGTTGACAAGTAGGTGGTGAGGTTGGTTGGCTGGAGGGTTGACATGTAGGTGGTGAAGTTGGTTGGCTGGAGGGTTGACATGTCGGTTGTGGTAGTTCCAAGGTGGCCTGCCTCGATGGTTGTGATGATGGTTCCGAGGTGGGCTGCTTTGATGGTTTAGGAATAGGTGTAGTAGTCCGAATTGAAGTCGGTCGAATGGAAGGCGACTCACTTGGCCTCGATGTAGGATTGGATGAAGGTAACCCTTGGGGCCGTTGACTTGGCTGTGCAACAGGATTATTCGATGGTCGAGAAGAAGGATTTAGGGAAGGGCGAGAGCTTGGTAAAGTTGTTGGGATAGCGATTGGTTTTAAGGAAGGCATTGTGGTGGGGTGAGAAGATGGGGTACTGCTTGGTTTATTCGATGGATTTGAAGATGGTTCATTGGAAGGCTTTGACGAAGGTCGAATAGTTGGTGTCAAGGAAGGTTTGGAAGAAGGAAACGATGTGGGTTGCCTTGTAGGCGAGCTAAACGGATTTTGAGTAGGTCGAGAGGATGGTCGCGAAACTGGATGTGTAGAGGGAGACGTGGATGGATGGCAAGAGGGAGTAGCTGAAGGGATAGGACTCGGTTGATACGAAGGAGATGCTGCTGGCTGTGCTGTCGGAAAACTAGTTGGGCAAGAGGCAGGTTGTTTCGAAGGATGAGCAGATGGTTGGGATGAAGGGGTGGAGGAAGGCATAACGATAGGTTGAGAAGACGGGACAGAAGTTGGCAATGATGAAGGTTCGAATGTAAATGTATTTAACTCAAACAGAAGCTGAACTTCATTAACGGATAATGATCGATTGAAGAAGAAGACATCATCTATCATTCCCTTGAAGAAATACGTTACTTGAGAAGCTGGTGAGGTTCCTCCAAGATTAAATCCTCCTATCAGTAACGGAAGATTTCCGCTTGATAACATAGTTCTCGAAACCCCGCAAGTCTTGGACTTAAACTCCGCATTCAAGTATGTCATTAAGCAGTTGTTTCCCTTCACAACAACAACATGTTGCCATTGATCTGCTTGAGTGATGAGATTGCGGCTGACGAAGCTCTCTTTCGCATAGTAATAATTGAACTCGAATATATTGGATGAACTGCCTGATTGTTGCATATTCCAACCATAGATACTGGCCGCTTGAGTCAAATTGTAGTGAGTCTTATCAAAAAGCTGCGATAAGAAGCTCTGTGTGACAGAAGATGAATATTTTAGCCAAAAACTGAGGGTCATGTTGTTGGGAAAATTGAATTGCTGTCCAGGAATCTCCACATACCCTGTCCCATCGAAATTGAGGGCATGCATAGATTTCCCTATTCTGTCTTGCGTGAAAGAAACCCCTCCTATCACCTTACCATTATTCCCATTTCCACTTTTGTCGAGCACATTTCCATCAAAGGGGTAATAAGACACCAAGCCCTCTTTCAACGATGTTGCTTCCATTGGAATGAATACAGTTGGCTGCATTGAAGGCTTTTGAGTTGGTTGCGAAGTAGGTTCTCCAGAGGGTTTTGAATAAGGTTGACTTGTTGGTTGAAGAGATGGAAGATCAGTGGGAGTGGCAGTTGGAGAGGTAACAGGTTGATTACTCGGTTGAGAGGATGGCTGCGAAGATGGAACATCAAATCCGTACAAAGCATAGATCTCAATCTGTGAGAGCGATCGATTGAAGAAGAAGACATCATCTATCATTCCCTTGAAGAA
The DNA here is from genome assembly GCA_015145745.1 of Poterioochromonas sp. DS. Classification (NCBI taxonomy): domain Eukaryota; class Synurophyceae; order Ochromonadales; family Ochromonadaceae; genus Poterioochromonas; species Poterioochromonas sp. DS. Next base: position 1,743 of record VKHI01000187.1, read on the forward strand.
ATACGTTACTTGAGAAGCTGGTGAGGTTCCTCCAAGATTAAATCCTCCTATCAGTAACGGAAGATTTCCGCTTGATAACATAGTTCTCGAAACCCCGCAAGTCTTGGACTTAAACTCCGCATTCAAGTATGTCATTAAGCAGTTGTTTCCCTTCACAACAACAACATGTTGCCATTGATCTGCTTGAGTGATGAGATTGCGGCTGACGAAGCTCTCTTTCGCATAGTAATAATTGAACTCGAATATATTGGATGAACTGCCTGATTGTTGCATATTCCAACCATAGATACTGGCCGCTTGAGTCAAATTGTAGTGAGTCTTATCAAAAAGCTGCGATAAGAAGCTCTGTGTGACAGAAGATGAATATTTTAGCCAAAAACTGAGGGTCATGTTGTTGGGAAAATTGAATTGCTGTCCAGGAATCTCCACATACCCTGTCCCATCGAACTGTATAGCATTTTGATGATTTCCAAATCTATCAGAAACAAAAGACACTCCTCCTTTTAACTTCCCGTTGTTCCCCTTGCCACTTTTGTCCAGAGAATTGCCATGAAAAGGATAAAGAGCAACTAAGCCTTGATTTAAAGAGTTGACTTCTCCCATTAAATTAATAGTTGGCTGAAAAGTGGGTTGACCACTTGGCGCACCTGACGGCTGTGCGGAAGGGGCTGAATAAGGTTGTAAAGATGGTGCAGCGGATGGTTGCGAGGTTGGTTGGAAGGTTGGGAGGGAAACAGGTTGCCTAGAAGGCTGTGACGAAGGTTGATTTGTCGGCTGCTTTGTTGGTCGTGAGGATGGCTGGATCGTTGGTTGTCTCGAAGGTGTTGTGGTGGGCTGTCCTGTAGGTATGTCAATAAAATATAGTAGAAATACCTCATCGTCGTTTAAAACACGATTGTAAAGGAAAATTTCATCTAATTGACCTTTAAACTGAAAATCAAGGGAAGAGGAAGGATTAGTTTGACCTCGATTAGCTGCCCCAAAGACCAACGGTAAATTCCCATTATTTCCAACTTGACTTTGGGTTAGCGAGCCCACTGAGGCCAGGATACCATTCATGTAAACAGAGACAGTTGCATTGTTTTTTGTGACTGCGATATGAGTCCAAGTGGGAGGGATTTGAAAGCTATTCGATGCTCCATTACCAACATAGTTCTTAGCAACACGTAACGTGTATAAATCTGATGCAGTTGATTGTTGAAAGATGCTCCATCCATTTACAGAACAACCTCCAGAATTAGTATTACACTGTGATTTATCTAAAATCCGATTATTCGCATTTGGCTGAGTTGCAGCAGGGTTTATCCAGAAAACTCCAGAGAAATATGTATCAAAGTTGAAAGAATTCCCATTTAAAACTTCAAAATACTGTGCGTTTCCATCAAAACCACATGCTCCATGTGCATTTCCAAATCTATCAGCTGGAAAAGAAGCACCATGATTTGTACCATGATTTCCATTTCCACTAAAGTCTTTTAACTGATTATTACAATTATAGTATGCGATCAGTCCATCATGTAGTGAAAATGCTGGCAATATAATTGTTGGTTGCGTAGTTGGTTGACCACTTGGCTGAGAAGATGGCTGTCTTGATGGTTGACCCGTTGGCTGTCTTGACGGTTGGCTTGTTGGCTGTCTTGTTGGTTGATTTGTTGGTTGATTTGTTGGCTGACCCGTTGGTGTATTCGATTGCGAGGAGATTCGATTATTCAAATAAAAAATTAAAAAGTAAGATAAAAAGAAGATTATTGACGTTATTCTTCTTCTTCGAGCGAACATGTTGAAACCTGAACTGCGCAGCACGTAATTTCCTATGGAAATTTACTCCGTGAGATCACGCCTGTATAGTGGTGGTAACGTTTAATGAATACGTCGTTCACAATGAGGGTTAGGTTGCCCTTCTCTTTTCAAGGTTGGAAAGAATTGTCTTTTTTCTTCATTTTCCTTTTCCTTATGGAAAAAGTTAGCTGTGCAAATGATGCAACTTCTGTTGGATTGCCTGTTTTAACACCTCGAACCAATCTTAGTAACCACGAACCAATTACAGTTTATCTCCACATCGGTATCCCAAAAACTGGATGTACGCATTTTCAAAAGTTTATTACAACAAATATTGAAAGTTTTAAGAATTTCACCTTCTGTTATCCTTATACTCCTCCGTTGAACAACAAGTCAATGAGTCGCCTTGCGTTCGATCTTCGCTCAGAGCAGAAAAACTTAACGATTCATCAAAATGAAATTAAAAAATGCCTTTCACATCCTTACAATATCCTAATCTCTGCAGAGAACATGGCCTCTCTCCCAGAGGATAAGCTGCGAGTGTTAAAATCACTATTCCCCCAGCACATTGGAGGAAGAAAGGTCAAAATCATTATACTTATGGCCTATCGAGAATGGTTGACTCGAATTTATTCTCACTATACTCAAGAGGCTAAAGTAAGCATATACCGAGCTGGGCCGGTCAGCGAGTTTATCTATGAAGGATATGGTCATGTTACCGGTAACTTAGATTTTGATTTACCTGCTATGGTACAACGTTACGATAAAGTATTTGGTCGGCAAAATGTTTTATTGTTTGATTATTTAGGTATTTTAAATGCAAAGAAAGACATTATTCATGTTTATCTGTGTGAGGTACTTCATATCTTCTGTGAGATGACGCAGCTATTAAATAAACAAACTACTTACGAAAATGTTCGTCCTTTAGCACAGATCTTACATTTGATTGGTATGTTACGTGATTATGTTCATTTTCAAGGGTATCGCTTCAATCATCAGGGAAATATAGGAAGAATGTCACGATTATTATTAGCTGATTTCTCTTCTAGGAATCTCACTTTTCCTACTCGAGTTTCTCGTTTAACTTTACTTCATCCGTATGCCATGAAATTAGATGAAGAGTTTCGCAAGCTATATGAAACTAGATTATTGTATGCTAACAGAACTGTCTCGCAATCAGCGATGATGAATTTGGAAGCTTTTGAGATCAATGAGAAGATCTTTTATAGTGATGAAATATGGATTGAATGGTTAAAGAAAGAATTTGATTCGTTGAAAGAGAAGAAATGGGTTGTGTTAAAAAGACCAGGTGGAAAGAGAAAGCAAAGCGGGAAACTATAATCCACTCATTCATTTAGGGCCCTTCCTTCATTCATAGATTGAAGCCATAGTTGATTGATTAATTTTACCAAAATCATTATTTCCATCGCTATCGAGTAAATTTATACTTTGTCTTTGCTGTTGTTTTCTTCTCACTCTAATTATGAATGTGTGTAATGTTTTCCACTGTTTTCGTAATCGCTTTGCTTATTGTTGCGCTACTCTCTTTCATATTCGATTGATCTTTTAAAGTTTTATTGATCTTTGAGAACGAGGAAAAATAAATAAAGTTAATAATAATTCAAAGATTAGTCGTACAAAAATACAAAAGATAAAACTATCACTATTTTCTAAGGGCTATTAAACACTACAAACATCTATTTTCGAGGTAACTCGAAGCAATATCATTACATCCTTCCATAATTTTATTGAAGGAATCCTTTGGTCAGTCCATTCCTGAATCTCACATCGATCCTGTAGTTGATTGTGATTCAACGAGTCTAAGACATAATACAAGGCAATACATCCTAATACAGTCAATACATGAAAGATCTCGTGGTATCCAAAAATATGAGCAATCTTCTGATAGTAATAGTTGTCGTTGAGGAATCTTAACTTCGTGCCGAAGATACCAGCACCGATGAGATTAATAAACAAGACAAGGAGGAATAAACACCTTTCATGTAATGTCATGTAAGCAGCAAGAAGTGGGTAGGAAGGAAATGTTAATACAATCATAAAGATCCAATATTTTAACCGTTGTCCTCGTCGATTGAAAACGTGCCACACACCATACACACCAAAGCTCCACACAACAACGAGATTGCAGAGAATGAAGAATAACATGTAGTGTATATTGATCTCTTTTGATGGAGGTTCAGAGAGATAAGAAACAGGAGAGAATGGGAGCGGTAAAGTAAGGAGGGGAGCTAAAGATGTGAGGCTATGGGGATGGATGTGTATATGATGAAGAACTACGAGAGCAATAGGAGTACAGTTACATGCAATCTGAAGAAAGACAGCAGAATGATCTGGATTATACGTTAAGGTGATTTAACATCAATAGGAACTTAAGCTTACCGATCTTTTGTAGAAGAATTTCTTGTTCGGGGCGCCAGAGAAAACAATGAAACAAAGTCGATGTTCCCCAACAGATGATGGTACCACCAACCAAGAGAGTAAGTGCATAATATTCAATTATTTTATCAATATCTTCCCACATAGCATAAAACACGAAAGGCAAAAGAGAAATTAAAGCAGCAAAGTGAATCTTTCCGCGAAAAACAGGTTTCATCTTCCCCTCGCAGTACAACTTGTCCTATCCATACAACTCAATCCATCAGAGAGGTAAAGGTTTCAAATTCTTACCATCGGGAACATCCTAGAGTCATTCTCTCCATAGGACTCACTTTCATTCGCCATTAGCTCACTAAATCGAACAAGTATGTATATAGTGTAAAATTAAGATAAATGATTTGATCGGCAAACCTTCGGTATGTGAACCACTGTCGGTAGACTGTGTGAAAGTGTGGAAAATCTTCATACGTCAATCAATCAAATACAAATTAATTGATTGATATTGATGGAAGCTTTAATTATCTCCTGAATTCCAAGCCTAACGTGTCTCTTTGTGTCTTTCAGTTCACAATTCGCTTAAATCCGCGCATTATAGAGCGTGCTCGAAGTCAGAAACCAAAAACTAAGAAAAAACAACCAAACAGCAAGTTCAATGTGGCCATTCAAGCCCCTCTTTTACCTTCTTTTCACTCTCCAACTTCATAAATTTACAGAATCGTTTTTACCAACACCAAGCCGCGGACTTGAACACTGTGTAAGTCGAACACGTCATCGGACCATTGATGCTTTTTCTTTTTCGAAGCCTGCCGTTCTATTCGCCTCTTCCAATCCAAAACACCTCAAGAGGTCAAGTTACAATGATGAAGAAATTTCTGATTCCGGTTTGATTCCATCTCCTCTGGATAATATTGTGGATGTAAATATCGAAAGAAATTCTGTGGTGTATGAACTCACCTTAAGTAGGGATCTTGGCTTTGAAATTAATCAAGGGTATGAATGTCCAGTTGTTGGAAAGGTAGGTTTTTATGCATTTACAGCTGATAAATCTTATTTTTATGCAGGTACAAGCAGGGAGCAAAGCAGCGGCGTTAGGGGTTATGCGTGGAGATTGTATTATGGCTACCTCAGCTACCGTCGGTGGTCAGATCTGGTATCACGATACAGCAGAAAGCGTTAAATCGGCGATAACAACGCGATTTGTGTTAAATTCTGACGTGATAATAAGATTTGAACGAAAAATCCCTCAGATTCCACCTGATGTTCTCCCTTACCTCCAAGTTCCCTACTATTACTTTGTTCGATTACGGCGACCACTTGGTCTGCATATTAAGGAAAATGATAAAAAAGAGGTAATTATTGAAAGGTTGGTGGATAATTTAAGCGCGGCAAAGTCGGCATTAATACGCGTTGGCGATCAAATCGTCTCCATGAGTGCAACTTGGGGTGATAAACTATGGGATGTAAAAAGTGTTGAAAGTTTTATTGTTGCTGTGAAAATGCGTCCAGATAATTATTTAACCTTGAAGTGTAAGCGCATGCTCCCTTTAAGTCATTCAATGGAACGATTGTTACAAGGAAAGTCCTTATTCAATGATGCTCAATATCTCTATGAAGAAGAGGATGGTAGGAGAGTGTATTATTTAAACTCTACCAAATATCAAGTCGAAAAAGAAGCTACGAACAATTTTGTATCTAATGCACTTCCCTTCAACGATAAGGAGGATGATGAAACGAGCAACACTGAAGATATTGTCTTTCTGGAAAAAGAAGGTGAAGTTAGACGCAAAGATGGTAGCCAGAAGGAGACAATTGGGCTTAGTGATGCACGTAAAGTTTCTGCTTCACTTTTACATTATGATACCAGTGAATATTTGAAGTTTATAAAATCAACTGAAAACTTGCGTGATTTCTGGAAATATTTGACCAGGCCACCGCAATCTGGACAAGCTACTTCTAACGATTATCTGAAATTTCACAATTATATTACCAAGCAAACAATTCTAATCAATATCGTAGATCGAGAAAGATTAGACACATTTGCAATTAATAAGCTTATGTCTAAAGCGTTGGAGTTAAACAATTATCAATTGGCAATTGATATCTTTCACACAGCATTCAATTACGACTACTACTACTCAGCGGTTTCCACGGCTGGGAGATCATGGAAAGAAGGAGATGTTGCAGGAAGGAGGAAGAAAAATCTTCTCATGTCAGAGGAAGATATTCAGCAACGAGAACTTTACGACCTCCTTAAACAGCCAAAGAAAATTGAGGAGAATGATGAAATATCTTGGCAGTTCGTTGTAAAGCTCGAAGAAAAGCAAGAGAAAAAGCCTCGAGTTCTCGTGAAGCAGACGATCGATCTCGGTAGATTGACTTATTCAGACCCCAACAATCCCTCAATTACCGTTCGAGAATGTTTAGCGCCCAATAACTTCATTATTCCAACTATCATGAAAGCTTATGGTCGAAAGCGAGAGTTGAAACCAATCGAATACTTGATTCCATGGATGGAACAGGATTATAATGTCACTGCTGACATTTATTCCTTCTCATCATTGCTTTATGCGTATGCCAAGTTCCAGAGAGTAGAACGATGTGAAAGGTTGTTTTATGAAGAAATTCCTCGACGCAATCTTACTATTAATACAGTTACAATTAATTCTTTCATGTATTTATATACTAAGGTAAATCGTCCTATGGATGCTCTCAAGCTTTATGATATCATCAAGGAAAACATGAAAAAGAAAGAAATGAAGAATAAAGCGATTGTTTATAACGAATATACATTCTCTATCTTGATCAAATCATTATTAATTTCGAATAACAAACGATTACATTCTATTGTATTTGACATTATTGATAATCTTCCTTCGATTGGTATTTATCCCACAATCGACCTGTATAATCAGTTGTTCGAGTATTATGCTATGAATCATGATTATAAAAAGATTAAAGAGGTGATCAAACGAGTTATGGAGTATAATCGCAATTTGAAAAAGGCTTTCCCACACTTGGCAGGAAATCCTCTCACCTCCATACCACAACCCTCCTCCTCGATCATAGCTGATAAATCCTCTGATTCTTCTCCCGACTTGAGTGAGTCTGACTTCATTCAAAACGAAAGAGAAGACAAAACACCTGAGGCATTTGAGCCTGCATCTTCCTCCATTGCGTCTTCTTTTCTCCCGCCTGCTCCTCCAGTTATGATCAACAACCCTCAAAGAGTCGAGCTCAACCTTCGTTCTTACTCTCACATTATTATGGGCTATGCTAATTCCAAAATGCCGAAGTCAGCACTTGCTACTTATCTTATAATGAGAAGAAAGGGGCTTCAGCCTGATAAATACATATACCATGGTATCCTAAAAGCGCTGTATTGGTTGAAAGATTATCTTTCTTCAATTCAGTTGATCGAAGAAATGATAGCAAAGAAGAAAGTAATGCCAGATATGCGCCATTATTCTCAAGCGATTTCTACTTGTTTGGTCGCGAGCAAAGGTGAATTAGGCGAGGAGTTGATAAAATTTTATTTATACCAAAATGATTCCATGGTTTTAACTTCACCAATCACAGGATCGACAAGAGATGGCCGCGGTGGTATGCGAAGTAACCAAGCAATGGAAAGAGATCGCAACAGCAATAGTAAAAATAGAAGGGAGGTTGACGTACTATTGGCAACATTGTGGCTGCATTCCCTGCTTCAACAATCTAAATGGCATGATGCTATGACGCTATTTAATCGCATGAACGAGAATCGATATCAGAAGATCAGTCGAATGTCCTCAGCTGAAATGATGATGTCAGATTCAATTTATGATTTGGTACAGTTACCTGCTCCTTCCCGTCAAACTTTAGAAATTCTCTTAAAGTATCAAATCCAGGATCAAAGGTACTCCGAAGCATTGAAAACCTTTGAGCGTGTTGTGAAAATGTATTCCTACCAGCTGGCGGAGAAGAAGCAAAAAGGTGCCATGCCTGATGTCGTCAGCATCTTAGCAGCTGCCTTAGGGCCATATGCAACATCAAGTTTGTCATCTTATACAAAGACTGCTTCTTCTGATGATTCCAATCTATGGATGTTTTCTTTTTATGATGACCACCACAAGATTTATTCGAAGTACAGCAGCAAAAGCGGCGAACAAGTTCCTCGAACAGCGAGAGAGAGTAGCGCAAACCACCGAGTGTCAAGTGATAGTAGTAATAGTAACATTTTGGATGAATTTAGCTTTCAGCATATAAGTAAGATTATTGAGGACGATGTTGTGAAGAAGCAACAAAAGGGAGCTGTTGGAGGTCAGGAAGAAGGAGAAGAAGTTATGTGCACAATCAATGAGGTTCCTGTTGGAGACACAATGCAGGCGATCAGTGAAAACACTCTGACTACGCCTGAGAGGCAGAAACAAAGTCTATCCTTCCTTTTGAAGGTCATTGAAATCGTAACCGAGTACGATAATGTACTTCTATCAGTAAGTTTTGTCCCTTGATTTTTTCTTTTTGCTAATTAGATTGATCCCACCTTAGAGCGATCTATATTGCGACTTTGTTAAGGCAGTATTAGTTGAGCAGCAGTATTCATTGGCGCGAAGATTAGCCTTTTTGCGACGAGAAAATAAGGTAAAAAATTCTTCAACCCTCCTTCCCCCGTCCTCCAAGATTGATGTAATGTTTTAGATCCGATTAAGAGTTTTAGACGAGAATGGTGTGAAGCAAACAGATGATTTCCTGACTGATCAAGTGAAGAAACTTGATTTTAAACTAAAAGTTTAAAATGCTTGACGTTACGCACATGCATTTATCGAGTTTGAAGATTTACTCTTTGAACTGAGGTCTATAACTCTTGCAGCACCTTCATAGTCCGCGAAAATGAAGAAATTCAGAGAGCGTGCATCAAATGAATCAAATACTCTGATGAAAATTTCATCAAAATTCTTAATTTTTATCTGATAAAAACTGTGGAATTTTCAAGGAATTTTGAAACGACCGTTAGAAAATTGCTATTCATTGTTATTTCTTTACTTCTCATCTCATTCCAAAATGAGCCTGCAGAGCTTTTTCATTGATAACTTTGACTCTCCTCTTGTAAAAAAGAGAGGAAGAAAATCAACTGGGACCTCTGCGAGTAAAGGTAAATCTCGAAGACAAACTATTGATCAAAGCGATTTGGAGAATTTTCAAAATATATCAGAGCTATCAATTTCCTCCAATGATAAGAAGAAAAAGGATCGAAGAGAGACAATTGATCCGCATGATCTACTTGCGTTTGCTGACAGCTCAGTTTTATCCTCGAACTCAGGATCTTCTGCAGACCCATTGGATCTGCAAAAGGCAGTTCTCGATGATCTCTCGTTAAGTACTGCAGATCCAACAAATACAATTTTATCAATGAAATCACAATCCATGGAAAATTCTCAGCGAAGTGCGAAATCATCGAAATCAAAATCCTCAACCAAGAAAGGCAAAGGAAGTGATCGAAGACAAACTATCGACAAAGTTGACCTGATGAATTTAATTGATTTAGACTTTAGTTGTGAAGTCCGTGATGAAACAATCTCTACAACTCTTCCTAACGATATCCCCAAATCGAAGGACCATCGGCGTGAAACAATCGATCCTGTTGATTTGTTAGATTTCTCGAATTCTTCGGGATTGTTATCTCAATCCGGTGATTCAAATTTGATTTCCAAGTCAGTTAGCCTCAATTCAACACCTGTTTTAACATGCTCTGTGGAAATTGAAGCAGGTAATAAATCAGGTAGTCAGGGATTGCAATCAAATTCCAGGAGTAAAGGATCACACGGGAAGAAGAAAAAGACCCCTAATCGCAGAGAAACCATTGATATGGCTGATTTATTGCATCTAAATGAATCATCAATGATTTCAACCCGCTCTGGTTCGACTATCAACCCTACTGACGTGCAAAATATCCTTGATGACTTAGAAGGGGCGAGTCCAGCCACCACTGTCACTATGACGGGCCTCAGCTTTGACTCAAGCATTTTCGGGAGAAGAGAAGAAGAGTCTGATAGATCTCTTTTACCGTTGGAGAATTTCTTGAAGATTGGATCTCCAATCTGCACCTCCTTTTCCAATGATATATCAAGTCGTAAAGACGAAGAGAGTTCTCAAGTGCTGTCTACTAAGTCTAAGAATGAAGATCCTTCTCAGAATATGTCTGAATTGTCACCAAATGCTAGTAGTAACTCAAATATGTATCCAGTTTGTGGCAGTGCATTCTCAGTTGAAAGTGGTATTAGCCCACAATTCGAGTCAAGATCGTTATCACAATGCATTAGTGATACCTCCTTAAGCAAAAGCGATCTCTTGCACTTTTCACCAGCTTCAGTTGATGCGAAGTTACTCCCCCTAGAGAGCACTGACCCTTCAAGTGGAGGTCTTTCCTTCGATTCCCCTCTAGAAAAAAAGAAGAGAGGCAGAAAGTCGTCTGGTTCTTCAGGAAAGAAGACCAAAACAAGAAAGACCAGCTTAAGGAAGAGTGCAGTCGAAGACAATTCAGAAATGGCATTAAGAAGAAGGGAAACAATTGATCCAACCGATCTATTGGCTCTAGCCGAGACATCCATGCTCTCTACCCGCTCTGGTTCGACTATCAACCCTACTGACGTGCAAAATATCCTTGATGACTTAGAAGGGGCGAGTCCAGCCACCACTGTCACTATGACGGGCCTCAGCTTTGACTCAAGCATTTTCGGGAGAAGAGAAGAAGAGTCTGATAGATCTCTTTTACCGTTGGAGAATTTCTTGAAGATTGGATCTCCGATCAGAGCGAATGATGCGGCATCTGGTACGACCAGTAAATTCTCTGCTGCACCAACACTCCCTGCTTTCTCTTCTGCACTGAAAAGCTGTCTTTCATCTAAGAAACCTCCTCGAGATTTTACGATAAGTCACACTGCCAGCAAAAGTGTGGTCTTCGGCTCTCCACAGGTTGCAGAGTTTAATAAGACCTCACCAACAACCAAGTTTACTCCCATGGATAAATCTCAAGCGAAAGCTCTCTTTCAACATACTTTCGAGGAGAAGGAGGAAGTTAAAGAGGAAGTCGATGATGTAACAGCAGAAAATGAAAGAATCCTCGAAGAATGGGATCGTCTAACACAAGCGAGTGACTGTTCGCCTCAACAGCTTGTTGAAGAAGATTTTCCTTTTGAAGATTTTTCGAATGAGGATGGAAGTGATCTATCGCGACATCACGTTTCAAATTCATCAATGTCGAGTATCAAAAGGCGAGAATCCATGCTTCAGCCTCATATCTTCGACTCTAAGCTTGCCACAGCAGCAGCACTGGACTGCAGCGAGCTGGAAGAGGTAGAAGAATTTACAACTACTGTTCAACTTCCAAGCACCCTATCGGCACTGATGGAAGAAGTGTCGTTAGAACAAAAGAAAAAAGGTTTCCGACGAGAAGAGGGAGATGAAGACAGCACACTTGATGATGTTGACGAATACGATGACCACACAGAGGAGATTGAAACTGACCTCCGCTCACTCCTCCATCACATAGATGAAAAGCATTCTTTCATCGATCTTCGAGGGGATTCATCAGCTTCACACTTAGCTGATGCTTCATCTGCTTCTGTGATGCCCGTTCAGATCGAGGTTGAAGATGAGGATAATATCAGAGCTGATAAATCGCCTCGCAAGTCTCTCATGAGTGAAATCTTTCCCATGGATGATGGAAGTTTGTCGTCGTCGAACATGCTGGAGATATCTTCTGCGGCTCAGCTCGATGATGACCTTCACCAAATTTACCAAAACACCTCTTCTGTATCTCGAACATCAGAATACAGTTCTAAACAAAGCGAGACTGAGCATTCAATCCTTTCTCATCTTGGAGATGTCCATGTAGAAGAAGTTCCATTTGGCTCCTCGGTCAAAATTGATCTAGGTGAAGGTATCAAAATCTTCGAGGATGATGCTGTACCCAACTCTGAGTTTGAGAATGAAAATGTAGAAATTCGTGTTACGCCCCTAGTTAATAACCAACTAATGGAGGAAGTGAAAGAAGAAGAAGAAGAAGAAGAAATGGAAGAGTTAGAAGAAGAAGAGAGTGTTGAAGAACTAAGTTTCATCGGAAGAAAAGCAAAACTTTTATTGGAAGAGATTCAAACTCCTCCTCATACTGCTCCTTCAGTTACACGCTCCACTGTAAAAGCAGTCGATGCTGATCAACTTACAGGATTACGTCAGCGTTTGCTTTCTCTAAAGCCATCTGCGGTTCCCATGGTCACAACAACGGAGAATGATCATGTACATCGAACGATATCTCTTTCAACTCAAGTTGAACGAGAAGTGGAGAAAGTGGAGCAAAAGAAGAGTTCCATGCCGAGAACTCCCTTCTCAAGCAAAGCTTCTAGTAGTGTATCAGCAAAGAAAGTGAGCACAAAGAAGAAGGCAAATACACCCCTGAAACTTGAACCCACTCCTTCCATAATTCCATCTGATACAATGAAATCTCAGAAGTCATATCCAGTAATTTCCCAACCATCTGCCGAGGAATGGGATGCTATTATCTTTACTCAGTGGTGTAAAGTATTCACAGTGGTACTAAAGATGACTTCATTAACCCGAACTCTCTCAAGTCATGCTCATTATAGCACTCTCACGGGGTACATTCACAATTTGGTAGAAGAAAACTTTGTGGTTGCTACAAGGTTTATGTCTCATCTCAGTCGATTTCTCACCAATCAGCTGAGTTTATTGTGGCAGCATTATATTACTCTACCCTCTTCTCCCTTACCTCCAAGTTGTGAATCGATTTATCGCGAGCAGTTTGCTGTCGCATCTTCTTCATCTTATCAGGAACTGATGGAAAATGTTCGAGAGAGTATGAGTGAGTATTATCTTTTACGCCATCAATCGTCACAGTGGGAATCTCTTTGGCTCGAGTTGATCAATTCTTCTCTCTTTGAAGGAATTGCGCGCTTAAGAAATCATCACGGCACTCGAGATATTCTTCCAATTACAGCCAACTCCGATCGCTTCATGGCGAAAGCTCTCAGTGTGAATGCGGCAGAAGAAATTAAGGGGGAGAAGAAAGCATCAGCCAGCCAACAGCTGCTTGATCGAATCATTCGCAGTAAAGGAGAGAAGAGAAGTCAACAAATGGAATTACAACAAAAAATTAAAGAAACGATGACGAAGAACTCCATCATCAACCGTTTCTCCTTTTTCCGCATTGTTGCCTTGCTTGCAGATCTCATTGAAGTTCAAATCTTTCTATCAGAGGAAGCAAAGGTTATCCTTCAATTTCATTTGGAAAGTAGTGGAAAAGGAGAGAAGGCAGTAGTGCATGGTATTGAGTCCATTGACATCGATCTATCGTTTTCAGATGCAATTAAAAAGAGTGAAAAGTCCTTCATTGCGACTTATTTTGCAGACGTAATAGCATCAGAGCAGTGGAAAGGTCCTCTCAATCCGAATGATTTGAATGAATTAGATAAGATTAGCGACATTCATTTACTTCTGGAAAAGGTAAGAGATTCTTGCTCTTGACTGGCCTGTCGTTATTAATCATTCAACCTATTTCATCTTCAGTTAACTGGCTATGTCATCGCGCTCAGGGCTGGTCTGAATATTGTGAGAAAAATCGAGAAGCTGGATGGATCTTTCTCTATCGTGCGAGATATTAATAGCGAAGATGATGCTGTAACTTTGCCATCAGTATACATCGAGTATTCGCACTCTCAGTTTCCAGTGACAATGACTTTGATGTCTTTCCTGTCATACGCGCAGGACAAGACTCATGCATTCATTTCATCTCAAGATTCGGTGAGTTATTATCACTCCATGTTTCTTCCTTTTCATCATTTGCAATATGTGATAGATGTTACTCTTTCTAAAGGATCTGCGAGACTATATGAATATTGCCATGCATTAATTAACAAAAGAGATTGCTGCAGCTGACAGTGGATGTCTGTATCTTGTGTATTTCTTTTTGTTTCCGTTTTTTGCATGATTTTTATAAATTAAATAAACTAACTTCTACTCCTTGTCTTTTGTCTTGTATGTTGTGACAAGAATCGAAAACAAAGGAATTCTGGCGGATTTCTGGAGGTTTATTTTATCATAGCGTTACATTCTGCACACCCACATCCTTTCCGTTAACTACGTTCGTTACTTTACGGAAATGTGAGATGTGACAGCGTTTCAAGCAAGAAGAAGAGATAAGAGACCATTACCATGGCATCAGATTTAGACTATCTCCCAGGAATTATCCCTTTTACTTTTGGAGTTGTTTTACTCCTTGCATTCATCATCGTTATACTTTTCATTCGAGTTGATTCTTTCTGTTGTGGCTTTTGTGAATGTCGAAGGAATATTCCAATCGGAGATAATCCCCAATACTCGCTCTTTCAACGGTTTACCCATGGTTATTCATTTGAGCATGTCTATGGCAGTGCATTACAACCATTCTTGGGTCAGAAAAGAAGCATGTACCTTCTTCTCCTGATTCGAGCACTCTCCTTCGCCTTCTTCTTCGCTGTTCCTTTCATCTGGAACTTTATTCGTCGCCACGAGGCAAATGCATATTATTTTACTTTATGGAATATTGATTTGATCACAACTTTCTATTTCTTTGTGACGATTTCTTCAATGATCGGATGTTATTACCACGAAGAAATCGAAGAAAAGAGGAGTAAAACCACACCACGTCCACAAGACGATGTCGAACATCAAGATGGCAAAGAAGAAGTCTTAGCAGAGGAGATAGAATTATTCTGGTCGATATACACATTAAGATTTGGTTATCTCATACAAATCCTCTTTGAAGTCACTGGAAGCACTGCTTTCTTTATCACTGTGATTAACTTCCTTCTATTAGACTCTTCGATGGAGTTTTGGAATGTTAGTTATCATCTCATCACAACTTTATCGTTATTAATTGAAATTGCTTTCAATCATCTGATTGTGCGGCCAGAACATGTCATTTTCACAATTCTTTGGGCTTTGATCTATCTGATCTTCATCTGGCCTCAGGTAGCAACAGAGAATGTGAGGCATTGGCCTTACTTCTTCTTGAATGCTAAAACACCTGTTGTCTTTGTTTGGTACATCGGATTAATCGCTGCTTTAATGATATTTTATTATATCTTCTGGTTTGTGACGAATGTCAAGTATTCTCTCGTTCTCTCTGCTCTGAGAAGATCTTCTCCAACCATCTTACCGATAGAGGAAAAGAAGTGAAAGAAGAAATAATTATCATGAAATATATCTATAAAATAAAAGAATATCTTTATTTAAGGTTGTAATATGAAGTATATTATCGTTTGTTTGTTTGTTGTTTGTATTGCTTTTATTGGATTTAATAGTCATTAACTTACAAGAGTTAATAATAATATGATATATATCTTTTCATAGGTCAGAATATCTAATAAGACAATCAGAGGCAGTTAAAGTACATTACTCTGAAGGTTTTCAGGATCCTCAGCGTGTTGTAGTTCCACGTCTCTCTCATTCAATCGCTTCGTAGGAGAATTCGCATTCACAACTAGATACTTCGACTCTAATGACTCTATCAATAATTCTTTTAACCACACGATCAACCACAAGACAAAGTAGAAAAGAATGAGAATGACGACGAGTCCGATGTACCAGGGAAAGACTGTCGCAGTGTCAGTGGCGAGGAAGAAGTAAGGCCAGTCAGAGAGATCACCTATCGCAACTAAAGGCCATATAAAGATTAAATACATTAATGCCCAAAGAATGGTAAAGATTAAATGTTCCCATCGTACAATCATTCGATTGAGAAATAGTTCGACTAAGATGGACATTGACGTCATGAAATGGTCATTGACATTCCAGAAGACAAAATGAGGATTTAATGAGCCAAATGCAACTACTGTTACAAAGAAGGCTGTACTTCCAGTAATTTCATAAAGAATTTGAATCGCATAACCAAACTGTGTCAGTGGCTGCGACCAGTACGAAGACTCTTCTAAGTGAGAGTCTTTCTGTTGAAGATATCCTTTATGATTGAACATACCAATAATTGATGCTATCATTGCTAGGAAATAATAGGCAGAGATTAAATCTATATTCCATAATGTGAAATAATGAGCATTATCTCCGCCTGACAGAGAATAATTCCATAGAAAGACAATCCCGAAAAAATAACAGAAACAGGCCACACGCCACAGTAATAGTAAATACATACTTATATCATCTCCTAATAAATTCTTCCAAGAACTTTCATACACACATTCATAAGGATGTCCATAACAAAACCTCTGCCACAAAGAAAACTCTTTTCCATCACCTACTGGAATTACTTGCTTTTTCCCACAACAGGTTGGACGAGAGAATAAAAACACTACAATAGAAATAACAATCAAGACAATCACAAATGTAAAAGGTATGATTCCACCAAGGTATTTAAACTTCGACATCGTCTAACTCTCAAAGAAAGAAATGTGAAGTCACTGTATTCCACAATTTTACCTTGTACTAAAGCCTATAGCGCAAAGTTTCGAAAAGACAGTAAAAAATAAAATAATTTAATTTATATAAAATATAAATATTGAGATTTTTCTTATGATACCTCCATCTATGTTGCTAATCGAATACGAAATAAATTGCACTCTTCACTTTGTCCTGTGACAGCATCATTCAGGAAAAGATACACCTCCTTCATCACTCCTCGACTCTCGTATGTGGTGTTATTACTATTCCAACCATTAAACCAAAGTCGAAGATACTCTGTGCCTTGTGGCCCGATTTCTACCGTAGGAACACGCGGACGCATTAAAGTTTCATCACTCGATGTTAGGGTGAACTTTCTTTTTGCATCCCATAAGTTCTTAAAAAGAATCTTCTTATAGATCGGCTTATTGACCCCAACTTCGACATCGTACGATCTCATCACCGCAGGAGCAGTAGCATGAATAGAAGCAAGCCATACTGATAACAATTCTTTCGTATCACAATCCACTACATTGATTAACGCTCGTCTGAAACAAGGTTTTAGCCGTTAACTACGTCTTAAAAATCTGACAATACTTACTTATTGCCCAATTGTTTCGGAATGATCGTAGCCATGACTCGATTATAGGCCCCTGGAACAAGCTGAAAGGCACTCTCCGGCTTGAAATGTATTAACTGACTAGTCGACAAGGAACTTGCAAAGGCGCGAACTCGACGAGGATAGCGATCTCCACGAATCACCAGATCCGCTGCTGTAGGTGTTCCCACTATTCCATGAATATCCAATCTCAAGCGACTATAAATTATCACTTGCCATATCTACGAAACCAACTTACAAAAAGATAAATAAATCTGGGATAAAACTTACCTCATGAAGCTCGCTTTGATATGGATCGTTGTAGACTAAAATATAAAACATACCCGAG
The DNA here is from genome assembly GCA_015145745.1 of Poterioochromonas sp. DS. Taxonomy (NCBI): domain Eukaryota; class Synurophyceae; order Ochromonadales; family Ochromonadaceae; genus Poterioochromonas; species Poterioochromonas sp. DS. The sequence goes on from VKHI01000187.1 coordinate 19,289, forward strand.
GAAGAAGTCTCCAAGCAACGGTACCGGATAAGCATATCCAAGGAGTGAATGTGATCATCTTGTGCTGCGAAAGAAGACTCTTGTAACCGAGATCCCCACTCAATCACAACTCGACTATTACTTCCTTCTTCAAGTGTCATCGCTCCACTTGATTTCGGATCTATCGTATTTTCAACACAATGAATATACTTCATTTCAGTCATGTAACGACCAGGATAGAAGACATTGAACTCGCTTTCATCAATTCCTACTAATCGGATTTTTCTCTTCGCGATTGAATTTTCATATTCGTGGAATCTCAGCACACGGTGAGTGATGAAAGGTCGAGGATGAATATGAGCTCGCAGAATCGCAACCAAATGGCCATGAGATCCAGAAATTATCTTCACGTCGATAATGCGCTGGACATCTTCGAGGAGTTCCTCTTCTGCGATATCAGCATCATCTTTATCATATTTAAACTCATCATCGTGTCCCTCTTTACTTTCAGGATAACGACGATCTTCATAGGAGGAACTTCTTCCTCTGTCTCGGTCTTTAAGGAGCTTTGAAGATTTCCTTTGAAAGGATTTCCGTTGTAAAGGAACATACGGAATAAGAGTCATGAAGGTAAAAGGTAAATACAAAATCTCGTTCGGAAGAAGAGTCACACTGATATTCCTCGTTTCTTGATCATAGTCGAATAATTCCACTTCCATGGGGTCGCTACCTAATTCACCAACGCAAGGTCTATCGAAAAGGTGAGGAACAATACAATAAATTAAATTTCCACTTACTTCACAGTCTTTCTGAGATGATTCCATTCGTCAATATTTGTAACTAATCTTAATTCGCTATCATTAATTTCAATATCAAATCGTTCCTCATGGTTGAAAGGATTATGAATCGGATATTCAAAAAATAAGGTCTTGCCAAATCGAGGATACAAGCGTATTGTGTGCGCTAGAGAATGTGATAAAACATGTTGCAAGAGCATTTGCTTTTGTCCTTGTCGATACCAATCAATCAGAGTTAGTGACTCCAAATGATTTTTGAATTCGCTCATATTTTTACCGTTTTCAAGCAGATGAGACGGATAATCTGAGTAGAAAACCTTTCTAGCAAGCTTTGGTGCGTTAGAAACAAAGGATGATCCTCCCTCAGAACCTTTCAAATCGTAAATTTGCCGGCGTTGTAGCTGTCTGATTACATCTTCTGAGACGTAACCATTCCCACTCACAGCACTTCCTAAACCTAATGAATTTAGTTGATTCTCTTTGAGAACTTTCCCTTCCTCCAGCAAATAGATCCCTAAATCTGATAATACTTTAATAAAGTCTGTGCGTGGAATACACCCCGTCTTCTGTGGATCATAATACTGAAATTTACTTTCAACATCCACTCCTTTTTTCGCTAAGATCTGTCCAAATTGTCTCAATTTTCTTTCAACAGCTTTAACTTCAGGATTAGTGGAGAACACATATTCGGGTAAGGTCTTATCTGATGCAAATTTTGCGTCGAACTCCTCGTCTTGTTCTGAAGCTATCATAATCTTCTTTGGCTCTCCTTTCTCTCCCGTCAACCACTGAATTAAAGGAATAACATACAAGCTTTGGCGATGCTTATTTGTGAAGAACGATTTTAGAATAATATCAATTTGTTCCTCGTTAAAAAGATCATAAAAGTCTTCAGTACGAAAGAATTTGATTAATGAAAGGTAGGTGATGATTCCATCTCCATCATAGTCTAAATTCGCAAAAATATTGCGAATGCCACCATTATATTCAGCAGTTTTCTTAAAATGACGTAAAAATTTCTCTTTCAGTCCCTCTGTGGAGTTACTATAATCCTCCTGCTGTTTTTTCCTTCGTCGCTCTTCCTCTTCTTGCTGTAACTCGTACGGTGTAGGTCCGACAGAAGTCACCGCGGGTTGTTGATTCTCGACTTTGTGTGCAAAACGCTTATCTTCTTGATAGTCTTTCCTGCCTTCGACAACAAATCGCTTAAATTCCTCAGTGGAAATTAAAGCAGAGTGATCAGTGTCAATCATATCGAACAGAGTTCGAACTTCACCCTGAGTGATATTTTTAAATGAGGGAATCATACGAAGGATCTTATCTAATTCAGATAAAGACAGAGCACCGGAGCGATCTTTATCCACCAAAGAGAAAAGCTTTTCGAATGATATTCCTTTCGCTAATGCAGCTCCATAAACCTCTCGAATTTGTTCGTAAATAGTTCTTTGTTGTTGAGCCTGACTCAATCCTCCACGTGGGCTTGATAGAGTAGATGTTGACATGGATAAATTTTCATTCCCTCCATTAATAAAGGATGCAAATTCCTCATAAGAAATATCACCTGATCCGTCGACGTCCATTGCCTTCAGCAAATCAAGAATATCCTCCTCATTTTTGACCGTTTTAAAATTAGGTAGACTCTTTAATTTAATAAATAATTCATCAATCGAGACAGATCCACCTTTGTCTTGATCTAAATGTTCAAAAATTTGTTTAATGCTAGCACCCTTTTGTTGTGCTAGAAGCATCACTTCCCGAAATCGTTGCTGTAAGATTTTTCTTTGCATTTCAATTTTTCTTTGTTTTCGCACCTTAGTGGCTTCTTGTACCCGAAGATGGAAATATTCTGTAAATTCTTCAATTGAAACAGTCTTATCCCCGTCTCGATCAAACTGCTTGACAATCGCTTCGCAGTCTTCATACGTTACATCATTAAAAGTTCCAAGCCTTTGTAATCCTAAATGTAACTCTTTTGCATCTAAAGTACCGTTTTTATCCTCATCTAACTCTACAAAGATGTCCTTGAACGAAAGATTTTTCTCCGTAGCGATAACAAATATCTTTGTGAGTCGCTGGATTATATTTGGCGCGTAATCTCCTTGAATACCCAAATAATGAAAAAACTCCTTCAAAGAAACCATATTGTCGCCATTTTTATCGAATTTCTTTACAATATAAGGCAATTGCGATTTCCAATTAGGAATGGAGTCAAAGATTGCAAGCTGCAATAGACCTTCTTCTAATTCTTTTCCGGATAAAACACCATCACCATTTGTATCGAAATGACGGAAAGCTTGATCAACAGCAATACCATTCTCTTGGACTTTTTGCAATAAAAGATTGAGCAAAAATTCTGCATCTAGTGGTTGGTCGACAGGAATTTCTACACTAAGCTTCTTTCCCCGTTCATTTCCGGTACCAGGTCGAGGAGAAGTTCGAGGGGAAGTTGAAGGTAACGCAAGATCAGATGCTTTGAATGGGATCCCTAGATATTGCAGAATTTGCGTCAGAGAAAGCTTTTGCAATTTCCTTTTATCCAACTTTTGGACAATAATATAGAACTGGTCTATTGTAATACAATTACTAAATAATTGTAAAGATCGAAACACACTCTCGATTTGATCAAAGGTATAAAAACCTCCCGCGCTGCCTCCATCTTGTTCATGCTTAATAGTTCCATGATTAAACAGTCTTAAAACATATTTTAACTCAATATTTTCTTCTCTTAAGAACTGTTGAATACGTAACTGGAGATTTCCAATATATTTTCTGCCGAGTGTCGCCATGACCTCCTCACAAGAAATATCTTCATTTACTAAAGGAGGGTCATCTACCCTCGAATATCTTTGAGGAGACCGGCGTTTAATTCGGGAGAAATAACGACAACAGAGCGCTATATCATACGGTAAAAGTTTACCATGATCAGATAACCTGAGCAAGAAATCACGAAAGGACTTTAAAGGAATCGCCTGGCTCCCGCTGACATCATATTCCGCGAGCATTTGCTCAACATCGATGCCATTCATTTCAGCCTTCTGACAACATAATTGTAATCTTTTGCATACAATCAACCAATCTGCTCGGTCTGTTTCTTCGCTAATGAAATCCATAATTTGCTTCACTTTAAGATAACCTTGTTGACTAACATCATGATATTCGTCAGCAATACGCTGCGCTACCAGAATTCGCTCTTCTTGTCGGGACTTAATACCAGTTTTTTCGAAGACAATGCGCAACATTTCCTCCAAATCAACGATCTTTAATTCCTCAGCAGCGTTTGCAAAGCGAAGTAATTCCTCCTTAAAAAAGGTAATGTCTGCATAAGATTTGAAAGATTTGATGAACTTTTTAATCGCAATTGGGAAAGAAGGAAGGTCCATTAAGACCATGAGTTGACCAGCATACTGAACTGTCCCTTTTTGAATACCCTCGAACTTGCGATATATGATCATTATTTCATCGTAGTTTAAAGTCGAGCTTCCTTTAAAATTTCTTCCAGAAGCTAACGATCGATTAGCTGGATGCCCATCACTGCGGTTCAGGGTGCGTAGATCTACCAAAGCCTTGGACAAATCTGGCGCCGCATCAGTTAACGGCTTGGCTCGAACAATATTTCTAGGGCGATGGGTGCCGCGGCTCTCCTGTTTTGATGTTAATCCTCTCTCATCAATACCATGAGCTCGCCAGTTCAATCCTTCAATTGGTACTCGAGGCATAGATGTCGGGAGAATTCCTTTGCGTGGACGATAAGGACCTTTCCCTTCACTGCCATAATTCGAAAGAACAACACTAACAGATCCAACTACCTCACCAATCACTGGACCGTTCTCAGCGATGACTAGAAGTGTAACCCCTCCTTCAGAAACAGCAGAAATTTCAGCATTAATTACATCACATTCAATGGTCTGTTTAACCATAGGTGAGCCTTGTCTCATTAACATTCTCAGAGGAATACCAAAAGTCCCGATATACATCAAACCATCCGCGTCCCACACATCAACATACAACGATTTACGAGCTAAGTAGTCAGTAAACTCCACTGCTTCATTCGGTGAAGTTTGCGAGCAATCGACGATATACCGTAGAGCTAATGGCGGCTCGTCGCGCACATCACGATCATCCCGAACCAATACATGCAATTCGTTGAAGGAGTTGGTCGCTAAGACACGCAAAGACTCTGTTCTTGTTGGAGGACAGGTATAAAACTGATAACTGAAATAAATCGCCCGAGGCAAATTAGCACTCATCGGAGTCATTTCAGGATGGGAAATAGATTGTGGATCGATGAAGCGAGGTCGGAAACCAGCGAATTGGATATTTATTTCATGGATGGACATTTCGTCGCACATCTCTAATTCAATATCAACAGGTTTCTTGACATTCCCGAAAGGAAGACGATTTTTCATGTTATAAGGCTTGTTTCCATTGATGACAGTTTGAACTGCGTGATACGGAGTGTCAACCACCGAATCTTGAATACCGTATCGATTCAATCGCGATTTCGCGCCTCTAGTCATTTCTCTCATGTAATGTTCGTTGCCCTTAAGAGAAATAACCGTTTTGGGGGCAATTCTAGCATCTTCAATACGAGCGGTGGAAGGCAACAGTTCGCCTTGTGTGGTTGAAGTAGGACCAGCTCTCAACTTTGCGTTTAATGCTTGCGCATACAGGTTGGAGCGCGATTCGCCTCCGACCATACTGCGGTCCCGCATAGGAATGGACACTTCAGAGGACCTATCTGTTACATCATCAGGTGCTTCTCTTCGCAAAGGTAATTTCTCGGTTCCGTAATAGTTGCGATCAATGCGCAGGAAAGACTTTCCTCGTTCCCCAGTAGAAACAATCGACTCTACTACTGAACTACTATCATCATCGTCATATCTTCTAGCTCTTTCATTCGTTGAGGATATTCGAGGACCAATCTTGCGATCGAATTTTTGCACATCATCTTTGGGTCTCCGGCTTTCTTCCGCTTGCTCATCATCACTTTTCCCTTCATCTTTATCTTTCACCGATTCTCTTTCCTCAATCTTAGTCAGACTTTCCACATCTTCGTCATTCTTAATTTCACCGCGGATAGGATGAAAAATTCGCAAATCAAATCCCAACATTGCATCATTTTCATCTTCAGCAAGGATAGGTAAATTTTGAGCTGCTTTACCAATGGTTAAAGACGATTTCGACTCACGGACATAGGATAGCCGATTTTTAACTTTTTCATCGCCTCCTTTTTCATCAGCTTTACTGTTCACGGTCTTACTTCCTGCAACGGTGGAAGGTCCTGATTGTGGGACCTCGTCTTGGATGAGCGGTGCAGGAGATAAGATAGCACAAGTTTCATCTTTCAATATTTTTATTTCCACATCAACATCATCAGAACCTTTCTCCTTTGGTTTATTACTGACCCTAATCTGTTTACCATCGTAAGGTATGTAAATAGCTGTTCCTAGAATTGCCTGAGAAACAATAACTTCAGGCTTCTTGGTAACCGAGGCAACAATGGATTTACTATCATAATGAGACAATTCGGGAATAGTGACTCCAACATTGTACTCGATCACGAAAGCTAGGGCCATAAACTGATCAGGCACATATCCATGCAGGTTTACTACAGCTTCCTTAGTAAGAAGAATCTCTCGATCATCTTTATCCTCGAGAAGAACTTGATTTAACCAGTGACCTCCAATTATAGTATGGCCATTATGTAATCCAATTTTTAAGAATCGCTGCAAAATAGTAATGTCCTTCTTTTCTGCGTTTGGATGCAACTTATGAACGGCATCAATCATTTTTAGTTCTAAATTATCTCGCTTTGGTATAAATAATTGACAGTTTGCAATTTTAAAAACCATGGTCATCGCTAAGCGAGGGCGTGAAGGGTAAATGTGGACGACAGATCCATCATCCATCCGCTCCTCATCGCCAAAACATGCAATAGACTGTGGTCGAGTCGAATTAGGTAACACGACATCTTTCGAAATCAATCCAGCAACCTCATCAAATCGCCCTATGATTTCATTTTCTCCGATTAATTTTTGGGCTTTCAACATCCTGCGATGACCATAGAGCTTGTAAAACAACGAACATTTCGGAATTTCTTTGAGTAATCTCGCTAAAGCTTTTATATCCGTGTTCATTAACATATCACGAGGGCTGCCTGAAAATAAAGAGCAACTTTGTAAAGGAATATTATCGCGTTCATCGGCAACATCTAGCGGGGATCGCCCAAAAATTTCAAGCATAGTCCAACCACAACTATTGACAAAAAATGTTAAAGTTAATTAACACAATTTCACGATTGACTTACCCAAACTGGTTCAAGGTTCCTTTCAAAGCATCTATCTTCGAAACAACGATTTCTATGACAGCAACGCAAGCTGGATCAATAATGCGGGTATAAAAATAGGTAAGATCATTACACTCAAATTCGAGTATGTTCGTGGAGATTCTTTTACTATTTCCTAAAGAAACCTCCGGACTCATCCACGTGGATCCAAAGAAAGTGTTAGTAGTTATTTGGTAAAAGGATAAACTGAGTTGAACAACAACTTCATAGTCCCCATCACCAAAGGATTTAAGGACTGATTGTGGGATGTTCCATCCAGAAACTTTGTCAAAAAATAAACCATAGGCATGCCGATCTTCTGACATAGAAGGAAGATACGCAGGCCCAAGATGTTGAAAGCCAAAAGATACGTTGGATTTTGCGAATGAAAGCCATTTTATCACCTTTTTCGCTTCTTCCCCAACATCGTTAAGTTTGGGACGCAGAGATCCTTTGGCATCTTTACGATCTTCAGTTCTTTTTTCTTTTTCTGGTTCCTTCCCATCCGCTGAATCATCAGAATGATTTTTCATTCCTTACAACTATCGTTTCAGCGAGAGGAATATTCAAATTTTTTTTTTTTTTAAATTGAAAAATCATCACATCCTAGTTTCCCAGTTGCCTAGTGAGATTTTGGAAAAATTTGCGTTGTACGGTATCGAATTGCCCAATTTCTGAATTTTCGAGTTTTTGATGATTTGTGTTGTGGATCCTGGATTAGCTGTTGAATCTGTTCACCAATACCAACAATCGGCTGTTGAATCCATCAAACTTTCACAGTCTGGATTCGCCGTTAATCAAGACCTTGGCTGCTCAAATCTTTCATATCCCATTTCAGAATTTAATTGAAACGAAAGCATGACCGACGCTTCTCGAGATCCGAAAAAATTGAAAAATCCTGAAGAAGTCGGTGTTATAGATACTATCCGTCGTGTGAGTGAAATTCGTGTTTCTACAGCCAACATTCCGAGCCATGAAAGAGCGCAAGAAACAGTCTACATAGATGCGATTCGTCGTGCATCTGGTATTGGAGTGAATGACATGAGCGGTGGCGCTCGTGGAAACAAAGGAGAAGAACTGATCACTATTGTTAACCAAGGGAACTTGGATAAAATTGCTGCTGAAAAGAAACTTTCCTCAGCCGAAATTGGAGTGATTGAAGCCATTCGTCGTATCTCTGGTGTTGGTGCTGCCATGACAGAACTGAACAGTACTACAAATCCGCCACAAAAGAAAACACAGAAAGACTATGTCGTTGTCAACGTCCATGATGGTGAAGGTTCGTCCGTACCACCGCAAGGCCATCCAGCAGGTTATGATAAGGTAAAAAGAGATGAGAAAGATCATGAAGGTAAGAAAGACTTCGGTCTCGGTGATAAGGAATGGCATTTAATGAGCGAGGAAGAAATTTTCCAAGAACTCCGAACAAGCATGGATGGTTTGAATAATGCTGACCAAGAAGAGAGATTGAAGACTTACGGAATTAATGCTATTACACCACCACCCGTAAAACCATTCTGGTTGAAAGCGCTTGAAACCGTGGTTGGAGGATTTCAGCTTATGATGATTTTCGGATCAGCTTTGTGTTTCATCGTTTACGGGATTTCTGGGGGAACTGATATTCAGACGTTAATTTTAGCGATTGTGTTGGTTCTTGTGGTGCTTGTAACTTCGGCCTTTCAATTGTACCAAGAAGGAAAATCAGATCGAGTAATGGCAGCTTTGAAGGCTTTGACTCCTTCTGTTAGTTACGTTTATCGAAATGGTGAATTGCAACAAGTTCCCGCAGAAAGTTTAGTACCTGGTGATATTGTAAAAGTGCAAGGGGGTGAAAAGGTTCCTGCCGACCTTCGAATTCTTTCTTCCTCTGATTTAAAAGTTAACAATGCTTCTCTTACCGGCGAAAACGTCGATATCAAGCTTGGCAAAGAGGCTAATCACAATGAGTTATACGAAGCGAAGAATATTGCAAGATCGGGATGTAATTTTGTTTCTGGACATGGAATAGGTGTTGTTTTTGCGACTGGTGATAATACTTTCTTTGGTACTATCGCTGCCTCTACAACAGTGATCAGCCGTCCTCCTACTACAATGCAACATGAGATCCATCGTCTTATCATGATTATGGCTGTGGTTGCTTTCACTTTAGGTATCGCATTCTTTATTTTAGCGTTTTTCAATGGCTATACCTGGATCGAAGCTATTGTTTTTATGATTGGTATCGTTGTAGCGAATGTACCCGAGGGTCTTTTGCCTCAACTGACCGTTGCACTTACATTAACTGCTCAACGAATGCTTGGATTAGGAGTGTTAGTGAATAACTTGGAAATTATTGAAACATTAGGTGCTGTGGATATTATTTGTTCGGATAAAACTGGTACATTAACTTGCAATCGAATGACCGTTTCCCACGTAGTTTATGATAAAACTATTACTATTACACCGATTACCCCTAACATGGAAGGCGACACTTTTCAGTTGTTTGACGAAAATGCGGAAAGTTTTAAAAAATTGCAACGAATTGCGTCTTTAAACTCGGATGCGGTCTTCCTTCCTTCCAGTGCCTCGGAGCCTGATGTCTTAAAGAAAGAGACGAAAGGTGATGCATCAGAAAGTGGTATTATTAAGTTTGTTGAGCCTCTTCGATCAATTGAAAATTATAGAAATGCTTGTAAACGATTAGTCTCGATTCCATTCAATTCTACGAATAAGTGGATGGCCACAATCTGTGAGCAGGAAGGAGATAATCCTGATATTTTGCCTCTCATTCTCATGATAAAGGGAGCTCCTGAAAGAATTCTTAACATGTGTACACATGTTCTTAATAAAGGCACTTTAGAAGTATTGGATGAAACTGTTCGTGCTGAGATGGAAGGAATAAATGAAACTCTCGCCAAAAGAGGAGAGCGTGTTTTAGCTTTTGCTCATTTGGAATTGGATCGTCAGACCTATCCTCCAGGATTTGTTTTTGATGCTGATTCCACCCCTCCTAACTTCCCTCTCTCTGGGTTAACGTTAGTTGGATTTGTGTCTTTAATCGATCCTCCACGCATGAGTGTGAAGCCTGCCATCGAACAATGTAATACTGCTGGTATCAAAGTTTTTATGGTTACCGGTGATCATCCAATTACTGCTCATGCTATTGCCAAATCTTTAGGACTTATTACCAAACCAACCGCAGCTGAACTGAAATTTGACGGATTACCCGTTCCTGATAATTACTATGAAGCCATTGTTGTACATGGAAGTGAGATGCTTACCTTTACCGAAGCTGATTGGACACGCGTGTTAAAGCATCGTGAAATTGTCTTTGCCCGCACCATGCCCCAGCAAAAGCAAGATATTGTTCGTGAATTAAACAAACTAGGTAACATTGTTGCAATGACCGGTGATGGTGTTAACGATGCACCTGCCTTGAAAGCTGCTAACGTTGGTATTGCGATGGGCTCTGGTGCTGCTGTCGCAAAGGAGGCTGCCCAATTGATTTTATTAAACGATGATTTTGGTGCGATTGTCTCGGGTATCCGAGAAGGAAGATTAATCTTTGCCAATTTAAAGAATTGTATCGCCTACGTCTTGTCGTCCAATGTTCCTGAAATTGTTCCTTTTCTTTTGTTCATCGCCATGAAGATTCCTCTTGCGATTGAAACTGTTTCAATTTTGATTATCGATCTCGGTACCGACTTAGCACCTGCCGTGGCTCTTGCGTTTGAAGAACCTGAGGATGCGATTATGCAAGTTCCACCTCGATCTGAGCACTCTCACTTAGTCGGACCTCAAATGATGATGATTGCCTACCTAACGATCGGTGTTTTTCAAACTGTTTGCGCTTATTTCGCGTACTTTTGGGTCTTCTATGACTACGGTTTTGACTTTGATTCATTACTGGGATCAGGTTTAGAATACCGATCGAAGTGGGATGATTTGGATAACGAGCGGCAAGATTTTTTTACGAAAATGTGTGAAAAGAATGATAGATATCAAGGACCTTGTGCTGGTCAAGATTTCACTGACTACCGTCAAGAGGCATTAGAATATGCCCAAGGTGCATTCTTAATGACGGTGGTATGGTCGCAGATCGCAAACGTGTTAATTCGAAAAACTCAAGTTGCTTCAAGTTTCACACCAGAACGATTTTTCGGGAATAGAGTAATGCTTTATTCGATTCTTTTTGAAATTGGTGTTATTTGTATTATTGTCTATCCTGGTGGACCGGGATTTCAGGTTCGAGGGGATTCCTTGTATTGCTCTGTCGGACTTTGGGCAATTCCTTTATTAATTATTTGGGACGAAATTCGTAAGTATCTTTGCCGACGTGATAAAAATGGATGGTTCTTTAAGTATACCGTCTATTAAAAGAAAGGATATGCAATTAAGTTGGATTGAGAGTCCCGTTAGAATTACAGTATGTATTTCTCTTTTTGTTTTTATTAGTATCACCCTATATTATTTCTCTTGCTGAAACACTTGCAAGTATGTGAGCTGCTCTTTCCAATAATAACATGAAGATTATTTTGGTTGCAGTTATCTTTTTAAAACATGTCTTGTTTTATGTACGCAGCTGGTAGTATTTCGTCTACACAATTCCAAAGTTGGAAGTTAGTCCCTTTTTCTAGGACATCCTAAGCAATAACATCTTGTACCCAACAATACCATTGAATCCAACAATAAGCGCGCCATTGAAGCCTACGAAGTAGTCAAATTTGTTTGTGTAATATGAAAAGTAAATTTAAAATAAGAACTTGCAAAAATTATATTGAGTTTAAACAGCTCATCAGAAATATTCATAGTAAATAAATACTTTTCGCCACCCTCCACACTTCTTGGGGTGGTGGCTCTTTCACAAAGGATCTCTCTAATAAATAAGAGTTCTCCTTGTTCCGGACCCACAACTGCCAATTGCTTTCTTGCACAGTTTTTATAAGATAAGCAGCACTCCGATCACCATCGAGAGCGATTGGTCGGAGAACCAAAGCAGGTTGAAAGTCGACATAAAATGATTTTGCCACCCTTGCCAGCTCTGGATAAAAGATTGCAGGGTAATATCCGTTCCTTAATCGATCCAAGTTTCCATTTATAATTATGATAGATGGCATTTGGTCAATTAGTAAGTTTCCAACTTTAGCTAATTTGATCCATTCCTCAACATTAAATCCAGGATTTACAACAACCATCAACTCAGGGATTTGATTGACCCTAGCTTGTAACCTTTTCAATGCCGTGTCAATGGAGGTAAGCGTGAATTCATTCTGCACTCCCCAATCACTTACAGCATTTACTGATTCTCTTTGATCCGGCAATAGAAGCCACAACTTATTCCCATAGACACGTGAATAGAAAGAAACAAAGTTCTTGGCAAAATCGCGATTTGTTGTGAAAGATTCTAAGGCGGAGATATCTGACTTACGGTTTTCTGGAAAACTAATTTCCAGCAGACTACGTGGGTTAGCTGCGAGAGACTTCTTCACCTCTTCAACGGACAGCCTCAAGATATTAGATATGTATAGAGATTGTTGTCGATCAGATAAGAACTTCCATTTATTGAAGTTATTGCCATTTCGGTTATTATCCGTTGGTTCGTTCGAATTACCAAAATTCCACAGAAAAGTTTTCACTCCAATTTCTTTATGAACAAATCCTCGAATTTTATAGAACGAGAATTCATTCAAATAACCAAAATTATAAATCAATTTGTTGATCGTTAATACTAGCAGCAGAACCAACTTCATCGTCGAAATCAAAAGATTCACATTCAATTTCAGACTCGGATTATCGGCTTTTGACCGCCAGCCCGATATTCTGGTCAGTTAAAAAGAAATTCAAATCACAAAGAACAAAAATTTGAACAAATGAGAGTTGAAGACTTATATGAATTCCTCAATCTCCATGCATGCAAGGCATATCTTGCTGATTTATTGAATTTGGAAAGTAAAAATTCTTTTAACTGTCCACTTCTTCGTGAAGATGAAATTGAATCCTTGATAAAGCTTTCATATGAACTTTCAACAGACGCGATTGTAAAGCTTCTGGCTCGATCAATCTTCACTCTATTATCAACTAAGGACTTTTTAGGTAAGTTTACTGAAGGATTGTTTTCGCGAGAGACTAAATCTGTTGCTGCAGTAAAAATCTTAGCCATCCGCCTTTCTTTTCAGCTAATGAATCTGGAAGGTGCATCAGCAGCCGGCTGTTGTCAAGTTAATATCTTCAATACCTTATCTGGGCAACTAGTGAAGCCCTTACGTGAGATATTGTTACATTGGGAAGAAGAGACTAGTAAAACTCAGAAGAAACAAGTCACTGTCTTTTCTCAATTCCTTCTTTCATTGCAAGAATGGCGAACTGTTTTCGATTATCTTGAAGGAATTCATGATTTCGAACCATTAGTGAAATGCTTTCTTTATTTTTTCTATATCGGAATCGTTGATAACAATCAGGGTAATTTGAAGTATTATTGATTTTATTTCGTTCTAACCACTTTCATTGTGTAGAATTTATAAAAAATTTGCATCCAATCTTCTGCAAAGTATTTTGGACGAAAAAGGTTTCAGCTATTGCTGTCAACAGGTTAGTTATATAATTTGTCGATTATTTAAACTTACCTTCTATCATCATAGTGTGTTACTGCCGATCTTAACATGGAAGCCCGACTCTAATGATGGTTTTTATCCGAATGAGAAATCCTTCAAACACTTTTATCTAGCGATTGTGAAAGTAAGAGCTATTTGTCTTGAAGGGTTTTTTCTTCAATAATCTTGTTCCTAGCTCTATAAATCCTTCCTTTCTTATCCTGATTTGAACGCAGATTGCTTCATTTCTATTCAGTTTCAATTTAATTTATCATTCAGTTTGATTCAACGAATTGTGATTAAATGTCCTGAAAAAGCTAGTATGAAGTCAATAGCTTGTGATTCTGTTGCTGATATTGTAATGGCGATGATTCATAAATTCCCCAAGACGATTCTGAATTCTATCCCCTTAGATTTGTCAGCCGTCCAAGGAAGTGGAACTGTAGACTCTCCTAGCTCACAGAGCATCCGAAGTTCGAAGAGCTTAAATGGTTGGCAGGAAGAAGAGGATGAGATGGAGGAAGAAAATGAAATTGAAGAGATCCTCGATTTTCAACATGCCCTCACAGAGTTTTTTCTCAAGCTTTGCCGTAGTAAGTTGCCAGCAAACCGGGGAAATGTTTTAGATTTTATTACTTCGATTTTATTGTGCAATAAGGAAAACGATTCCGAAGTACAAGACATGGAGAAGATATCTGTTTGCAGTTTTACTCAAGATCTTTTCAATGCTTTAGTTGATCGATGTTATGATTCTTCTCCAATTGTTCGACTGCGCACTATGAGTAACCTCGCTCATTTGGTGGAAGATGTCTTTAATCACCAAGACACTTTCCAAACACTTCAGGAAGCTATCAAAAAGGTGTTGCCAATGTTATTAGATATTAGTCTAGCCGCAATTAAGAACGAAAAACCTCAATTTCGTGGAAAAGCTTTATCGTTTTACACTTATTTATTGTTCTTTCGTAATATCGCAGAAGATGAAAATAATGCAAGTGTATTACAAGCCTTGGAAGATCCTTTTGAAGGGAATGAGTTAGAGGTTTTCCTTACAACCGCAAATGATCCGAACTCTAGTGTACGAAGACAAACTGTAGCTTCCTTAAACATTCTCCTTATAAAATATAAGGGAAGCAACAAACTTAAGCAATACTGGATTAATTCCCTGTTACCATTAGTGTCAGATGCGTTTTCTTCGGTGGCCGAGAAGGTTGCGTCTTGTATGAATGAGATGATTTTTAAAAGTTTGTCTGAATGGACTCATCAATTGTCATCCTCTGCTTCCTCTGGTAAGGATTTTCCTTCGTTGCCTTTAGAATTATTATACTTGATTGATGAGCAATCACTGACGCCTTTATTCCAAACTGTTGTGCAGAAGCTGTTTGTTGTTAACGGGACAATAGCCTCATCGGCTACTAGCCATAATAAACAAGGCGTTCTTGAAGATATTTTGGATAAATGTATTACCATTGTTGAAACAGCATCTTTAGCATCTGAGTCATCAAACCATAGTATTAGTCTACAAGATCAGTACGGTTGCTGGATCCTAATTGAAGTGACTTTCCCGTTACTTCGAAACTCTCTCACACCGTCCAGTGGAAGAGAGATTGTCTCTTTCTTTTTTGATTGTTTAGAAAGATTTATCAGTAATAGTTATCATATTTCTCAAGGCCATGATCATGCCTCGGTCTTGAATAGGAAGATTCTCAATAAATTAGTTCACTTGTTTCATCAAAGTGTGGCCTTGTGTTCCAAGGATCAGATAGAAGAAATCCAAAGAGTTTTCAGGAAGCTGTTAACTACAGAAGAGATAAATACAGATCTTTTAGAAATTCTCATTCAAACTATGTTCGAGATTACGAAATATCAAGTTCTGTTCGCAAGTAATGCTAACAATAAGAAAAAGAAAGAAAAGCAGTTACCATCTACCGGAGATCAAGTTCAAGAATTATCTCGATCCGTATTGCTCTGGGCGACACCACTTTTCGACCGCATTTACGCAAACCT
Organism: Poterioochromonas sp. DS; assembly: GCA_015145745.1. NCBI lineage: Eukaryota > Synurophyceae > Ochromonadales > Ochromonadaceae > Poterioochromonas > Poterioochromonas sp. DS. Next base: position 34,963 of record VKHI01000187.1, read on the forward strand.
ACTCGGTTATTCCTCATCTTCTGGTAGCAGCAGTGAGAAGCTGCTGATCCGTTCTTTACTTGCTTTAGGTGGCTTAGTGCTGATTGGTTTCCGCAAAGAGGAATCTGAACCAACTTTACTGAAAGGATCCTCGAATTCAATTCAATTTCATGCAAATATTGAGCAGGAACTATTTTATTTCGTTTTCCCTGATAATATTTTACCCTCTTTGATTACTTTAATTGAGGTGTCATGTTCTAGGGAGGGAAAATCTGATACTGTAAGCCGAAAACAGCCAAAGAAGAATAGTTCCCACACTTCAAGTGCGCCATCTTCTTCTTCCCCGGGCACGATTATGATGTCAGCAATTAGTATTCTAACGTTGGGAAAGTTCTGTTTACGCAGTCAGCAACTCGCTCGTCATTGTATTCCTTTACTGTTGAAATATTTGCATCAATGTCATATTAGTCTCTCCCTCGCAACTGTTGATGTTCTTTCTACCTCTGCAACATCTTCCGTTTTACGCGTTAATCTCCTCCACGTCTTAAGCGATTTGTGTATTCGCTATACACATCTACTACATCACCATGTTCATGATTTAACTCTTTGCTTGCATGATGATTGTCACAAAGTACGTCGTACTACTTTCTTATTATTATCAAACCTGCTCTTGCAAGATTTCATCAAGTGGAAAGGGGGCTTATTTTACGAATTTTTGACTCTTCTTATTGATGATGACTTGGAGCTTGTCAATATTGTTAAGAGAATGTTGACAAAAACATTATTAACAAAATTTCCCGATTTGTATCGAAATCATTTCTCAACGACCTTTTTCGCATTAAATCATTATGAGAATCCTGTTAACTTTCTCAATTCTCCGAACCCAGTAACTTCGTCCAGCTCAGTATCCGCATCGAAAGGGAAGAAAATAATCTCTGAACCAACTGGTGTTGTTCCCTTGTCTGCTGGACACTCCGTTGGAAGATCACTCACTCAAAACCAAAGATTTATTATTTATTCTTTCTTGTCGAGTGAGTTTTCTGATGAAATGAAATTGGAAATGATTGCGAAAATTGTCAATGATATCCTGGTGCCAGCAGTAGATAATACATCGCAGTTGTTAAGAGATCATAATCAACGATATGATATCACTCAGCGTTTGGTGGAAAAGGAGAACTTCGAGGCAGCATTAGAAGATGCGCTCTTGTATCTGAAGTCTCTGTCATTAGAGGTAATATTTAACCCACTTTTGCAGTCTGCTAATTTCTGAATTGAACTCTCAACGTAGTCCCATAAAGATAAAAGTGATGCGAATAATTTTGGAAGTGAAGAAAGCGAAGCGATGGAAAATGAGCTAAATGCAAATCCCGCACTTTCCGAAGCTAGAAAGAAGGTAAATTGAGCGAAGAAGATTTGCATCTGTCATAATTGTATCATTCAAATAGATCCTTAAAACTTTGTCAAAGCAACAACTCATCAATCAAATTCTGCCGGTTGTGATTTCATTAAAGCGCTGTTTAGAGCGATTAAAATCCCCCATTCAGAAATATGTTATGGAATATCTTATCGTGCTCTTTCATCAGAATAAAGTGGAGATTGAACAAGCGTTACAGTTTGATCCGATTATTAAGGCTGAAATGGAATATGATTTGCGTCAATTTGAGCGATTATCTCAAATGCAAAGTAAGACATTGTGTTTCGCAAGTTCCGCCTTCAAATTTTCTCTTTTTTTCCGTACAGAGTCCGCGTCTACTCCACGCAAGCAATCCACGCAATCCAATCCAGCACTTCAAGCATCAGGGCGTGTTAGCTTTGGTGCAGCGGTTGCTGTTGGAGCAGCTGCTAGTTCAATGAAGAAACCTGCTTTAAAACCTGCGTCCTCAACGAAAAGTATGTACCACTTCTTCATTTTAATAGACTGGTTGAATAACTCCTTTGTATAGAAACTCCTTTACAGGCTCTTCTTAATGATGATATAGTCGTTGAGAGCGCCTCTCGAAGGAGAAGGTAGGTTTGTACAACGTTGATATTATTCAACTAATTATGGTGCCTATGTAGTTGGGGCGTAGTGTTTAATGACATCACGACAGATGTTTCGATTGCAGATGAAAATATGGAAAGGAGTGAACCTGAAGTTGCTCCAGCAAAGCGAAGTCGCAGATCATCCTTTGACCCGAAGGTAGCGAATGACTTAATGAGCTCATTATTAGTCGCAGAAGAGCCAAAAATTAAAAGTAGTGAAAAGATCGTGAAGCAATTAAGAAAGGAAAAGAAGACAACCATGGATTCTTTATTGTCTACTTTACTTTGATCACTATCTTTAGCCTTCATTCTCCTATTTCTCGCTTATTTAATGTTTCCTCTTTTATTCATTAGTTTTGAAAAACTTAAAGCCTTTTCGAACTTTCACTTTGAGCGACGGCTCTGTGTATATCACTTGTTTGCGAGCTCTGCTAGGTCTTTCACCTTGATTGATTCCCTCCTGTAATAGGTTCCCCTTCTTCTCTTCGTTCTTCTCCATTTCTATTCGACCTGAAAGTTCTTTTGTTACTCGACTTTGACTCGGACTCAATTTCGGATGCGTTGACTGGGCGATGCTAAGTTTATCGCTTTTTTGCGGAGTATGATAGGCATAGTCTGCGGGACTTTCTTGATTCACAATCACACGGGAATTCTTGTATGTATCATCACTAAGTGTTTGTGTACCAAAATCACGTGTTTCCACTTTCAGAATGATTGCTTTTAACATAAGAGCATTAAAATGCTTTTGTAAATTTCTATATTCATGTTTCAAGCGATTCAACTCAAAGGCTAGCTCGTCATTCCTCATTAACAGATTCAGATATTTAGAATTTAGTGTTGCATCATGAGGTTCATTCCCTTTGAAGCTCATTCGAGACTTCATCTTCCCACAAACGATATTTTGAATGACTTCGTCCCTCCTAACAAAAACCGATTCGTACAACCTTCCTAGACGATACCGAAAACTCGAAAAACCGAAAAGACAGAGAGGTTGGTCAATATATTGCTTGAAAGGATGTTCTTGAGTCGAAGAGTTTTCCGTTCTACATCAGCGGTCTTTGCGCGACCAGCTGTGCAATCTCTCTCCATTCGATGGTTCTCAGTTGAGGCTATACAACAACAGGCTCCAAAAGACGCATCAGCTGAAGGAAATGAAGCGGCAGACACTCCGACAGAAACAAAAGTCAAGAAAATTAAAACTAAAAGAAAACCAAAGAGAGTTCGATATGATTTCAAGCTAGGACCTGTCATTGTCCAAGAGGCCATCGAACTTGCAAGAAAACATAAATGGGCAAAGTTTGATGAGTCAGTGGAACTTACTATCCGAACTGGTTTGGACCCTCGTAAACCTAATCAAAATGTGAAAGGTGTTGCCAGACTCCCCTATGGAAGTGGAAAGAAGCTTAGAATAGCTGTCCTTTGTGGTGGAAGTGACGCTCAGCTCGCCCTTGAGGCTGGTGCTGATGTTGCTGGCGCAGAGGAAATCATCGCTGCTATCCAAGCGGGAGATACTAACTTCACCACAATTATTTCAACCCCAGAAATGATGCCTCAAGTCGGAAAAATTGGTCGAGTAAGTGTTATGCGTCTCTGTTTCTGGAGATCATTCTAACTTTATGTTTTATTAGATTCTCGGTCCACGTGGTTTAATGCCAAGTCCGAAACTCGGTACAGTTACAAAAGATGTTGTCAAAGCTGTTAAAGCAGCAAAAGCAGGATCTGTTCAATTTAAGACAGAAAAGAAAGGTTTAATTCAGGCAGGTGTCGGGAAGATTAGCTTTCCAATAGATCATTTATTAGAAAATATTCGATCTTTCATGATTTCTGTCCGCGATAACAAACCTGAAGCCTTTAAAGGAAGATATTTGAAGAAAGTATATTTATCTACAACTATGGGACCTGGCATAGAATTAGAAACTTCTTCTGTTGACCCTAATAACGGCCGTTTCATGCTTGATTTTAGGAATCTTACTGCAGTATCCAGTGAAGCAAATAAGGTTGAAGAATCGAATGAAACATCAAAATCGACAGTAGATACAGTATCTACCTCTACGAATACTCCCGTGGAAGGAACCCCTGCTGTTAGTATCTAGAAACAATGCGAAACCATTCAAGTCTATTCGAATCTTATAACATAAAATTAATCCTAACTTTCTTCATTGTTATCTTTGAGCAGTAAGACTTTGACTCTTCTGTGACGATCGGTTGCGTAAGGACAGGTATAATGTTATATGGTGAAAAGTGATTGATATCGTCAGATATGTTTGTGTAAAAAGATTATAATTTATTATTATTCACCTTTATTATTTCACAGGATGACATTTAGGTACTACTTGGTTTAATGCTCACAAAATCTCCTCTACTGCCTACTTGTGATCGTCCTGTTGAAGCAGTCGGAGGTTTACTACTACCAGTGGAGAACTTGTTTGTTAATGTCCATGTACCATCCATCCCTCGCTTTGTTTGGAAATTTGTTGGGATTCTTCGACGATGAACATCCGACGGAGTATTAGTAAGATAAAATCTTTGAATTAACTGATCTTGCAACGATCGAGCATTTACACTTGGATATAAAGGTCTTTCTAATCCGGGGTCGACATAATAAAAGATAGGACATTTAATAATCGAATGAACACGATTTCTCATATTTACTGTGAGTACTTCTAATGATCCAAGATTGGTTGTAGTCTTGTTTGGAACCGTGAAGGTAACAGTGATCATTCGACTAAGTCCAGGGATCAAAGGTTTTGAGAACATTTTTACATCAGTATCGTCTGCACCAAAGTTTTTAGTTGTTGCATCAACTAATATGTCATCTGCTGTGTCATTGACAAGACGATAGTTTATTGTAACCTTCATACCACCTTCTAAGAGTCCAAGATCAACTAATGGACCATGAGTGGGGATCCAATCCACAACAATCGCTCGTGGCGGGACATAGGTATATTTCAATAATTCTACATTCAATCGAGGATCATAATTATGTTCGAACATCTCTCGTAAAGCTTCGAAAGAATTTTCTGCATAACTTGATAAAACAGTAGAATTATCAATATGCGATCCTTTCCCATTATCATCGTCTTCCTCATCCCCACTCTCATCATCACGATCAGCAAATGTGACTTCAGGTTGAAAGGAATATGAAGATCCTCCTTTCTTAGATCTTCTTGATCCTCGACTGTTATCACCGCTCTTCGACATCTGATTCGTCACTTCAGAACGATAACTCTCCAATGCAGCCGCAAACTCTCGATCTGCTTCATTATTCTGATCAGAATTAAGGTTATTTAAATTAATCGATAATGGATTATTTTTTAAATCTTCAAAGCGATCAATCATAGGACCAGAGAAAGAAATCTTCGGCTTTAAAGTAGAGCTGTGAAGCTTTTTTATGGAATTAAAGACAGGATTTGTTGAACTAATCACCTCCCTCGGATTAGCAGGGCGAATAACTACTTGATTTTTCACTTTATCACCAAACTGATCAATTTTCTGACTCGATGTGAGTGAGGCGCTATTGGCTCCAGTCGCAGGACGAGAACCACCAACTTTTGGAGTCTTTCGAGTAATTTGCTTTAAACTACGAGCATTCGTATCAACTCGAACTTCTAATTTTGTTCGAAGATTCATTTCATCTTTCGAACGATAATTATAATCACCTTGTGTTTTTCTTCCAACTGTTCTTAAGAAATTATGAATATAATCATCATCATATAACTTCAGATAAGTGCAAAACATTCTAACAATTTCTATTGGTTTAGGAAGGAATCCTTCAACTGTTAAAATCAATTTCTTCAATCCAGGTTTATAATAAGACCATAAAGCCATTCGGACGATTAAATCCTTAAACTCAGTAAAATCAATCACAGTAAATATCCCTAATCCTTTAGCAACATGTTCTCTTCCAATGTCTTCCCATAAAATTTTCACATCTTCACGTGTTAGTAATTTAGGAATTACTTCAAAATCGCGACAAAAGACTTCAATCTTCGAGAAATTCATTGTTTGAAAAGAGAGTGCTGTATCTGCAAAGGTCTTTGAAGACTTCGTTTGACGAATTCTTGCATAAAAATCAAAAATTAAACATAAAGTATCGTTTTTATCTTCATCAATACCAGCAACTTTCTCAGGTAATCCACTGATGAGCTTATAGCTCGCTTCAATAGGCAGTTTGAGAAGTTTAACAGAATCAATTGCATGTTGTCCAGCTTGTAAGAATTCATCGAATTGATTTCCGCCAGTTTGTTTAAATTCTTTCGAAAGTTCAAGAAACTGTTTGAGGAATTTTGGCGGTTGAACAGATTCAAATGATTTTGGTGAAGAAGGAATGGATTGTGCCGACTTTGGTGATCCTAAAGCCATTCGAGATGGAGGAAGAGGAAAATCACGATCTTGCTGAAATTCTTCCTCTTCCTCTTCTTCTTCGTCTTCTTCTTCCTCAGGGAAGAATACATCCCTCCTCGCTACAGACATTCTTGATCAATAACTAAAATACAAAAACTTTTCCAGTTAACGAATGAAACGGTTCCAGTTTAAGGAAATGATTAACTCCTTCCAAAGCAATTCATCAAAAGGCATTGAGGAAATGTGTAATTGGTGTGCGTGTGTTGCGTATGTATTTCTTTCAATTGCCCTTTGATCTTTGTTTGCTTGATCAAATTGTGAAGATCATTGAGAAGATTCGTTGATATCAATCGAATTCTTTCCATCAATTTTTGAGCATGGGTGGAAGGAAAAACGCAGTCACGCTGGTTGTTCTCTTATTGAATCTCTTCTACCATCATCCAAGTTGGGCATGGATAAAAACTCCTCTGGTGACGACACGGCGAAACCCGTGTTCTAATGGAATGAATTTTCCTCATAATGGTGATTACTCTCATAGGATACTTTGGAGTTCTCCTCAACAACAGTTAGAGGAGTTGTTATTGAGTCTGAGTCCTCCTACTTCAACTCTTGAGGAAGACAAAAATCAGAAGAATGATGAGCTGTTGCATCTACAATCAAATGAAAACACTCCTCTATCGACAAGCAATCAAGAGAATCAAGATGGCTTGCCTCAGAGGAGTTCAAACGGAGTGATTCCCTCGTCGTTCAACAAGAGTCAAAAAGTTTATATACCACGGTCCAGTAGAGATGGAGCTCCAAATCAAAATAATCATAGGGGTCCATCTTCTACAACTTCCTCCATTCCCCCTCGAAAGACTTACATCCCGTCTTCTCAGTCAACTAACTCAAATACTCCATCCACTTCGAATAATCCAGTTTCTTCCGGCAAAGACGTTATTCTTCTAACTAATCCTCAGTTACTGATTCAATTTAAAGTACCGCGAGAGATGTCACTTCGTAAGAGAGCCCTTATTGAGGAGAATAAAGCAAGGAGTGCGAATAGACGCCCGCAAGGCCCAGGGACGGCTCCACAACGAGGGAGCAGGGAGCAAAGCAAAACTACTGAATCTGTCAACCCAATCATTCCTATTGATTTAAGTGATGATGATGACGAGGATGACGAAGAGAGTATCCGCAGAAGGAGAGAGCGAGAGAAGATTAAGAAGCAGAACGAAGATGAAGCGGCTGCAGCAGAAGAGAGGAGGAAAAAGAAAGCATTGGCAGCAAAATCAAACCCTCGTGGGGCAACTGAAGATATTGAAGAAGTCCTTTATGATGATGCAACTGTTATTAAGCTTGCGACTGAAGATGGTGGTGATCTGTTTGATGACGAGCAGAGTTCTTACGTGACGAATAATATCAATAAAATTCCTCTCAGTTTCTTTCGTAATCTGGAAGACGATGAAGCTAGTGCAGAGGAAATTCAAGGTTTAATTTTTGCAGAATACGGTATGACTGTTACCTTGGATGCTATTCGAAAAAAGATGGGTGATATATCTACAGAGGGTGTGAAAAAGAAGAAAAAGAAGAAGAAATCTTCAAATAATTGGAATAGCCGGCGCTTGCAAGAACAAAGGAAAGCTCAATTGAATGAGGGTCCTAGCATCATCATCTTACCCAACCAAGAGAAAATCGCAATCAGTGCCTTGGCAGAACTGATGAAGATGAGTGCGAGCGAGATTATTAAATATTTAATGTTTAATGAAGGTTTAATGATAACAGTCAATCAATTAATCAATAAAGAATTAGCAATAAAGTTATTGAAGGCATTTAATAAAGAGTTTAAAGAAGAAAATGCGAATGACAAAAAGATCTCTGAGGTTAAAGCTAATTTGAAAGCCCCGATTAAGGAAGAAACAATAACGACCAGCATATTTACTCGCTCTCCTATAGTGACGATTATGGGCCATGTTGATCATGGTAAGACTACATTATTAGATTCAATTCGAAATGCTCGTGTGGCTGAGAGTGAAGCTGGAGGAATCACTCAAGCGATTTCTGCTTTCAACGTTCAAACAGCGGGAGGCAAGAACATTACCTTTATTGATACCCCAGGTCATGCCGCCTTTTCTGAAATGAGGAAGCGCGGTGCGAAGATCACTGATATTGTCGTGTTAGTTGTGGCGGCGGACGATGGAGTTATGGAGCAGACTAAGGAATGTATTGAAGCTGCAAAGTCCGCAGGATGTCCTATAGTTGTTGCGATTAATAAGGTATGAACGGTTCGCCCTCACCTTTAGTTTCATCATTTATTTCATTTTAAATAGATCGATAAAGTTGGAGCTGATGTGAATAATGCAAAGGCAGGCTTGTTGAATGCAGGAGTAATATTGGAAGAGTTAGGTGGAGATATTCAGTGCGCTGAGATCTCGGCAAAACAAGGCCAAGGAATTGATGAACTTTTGGAGAAGATCTTAATTCAGGTAATTGTATAGAGGAAATCTCTTTTATTGGACTAATGTCGCCTCTTTATCTTAGTCTGAGGTGATGGAATTGAAAGGAGAGATTGATGTTCCGTTAGAGGCAACAGTTGTAGAGGCAAAAATCGATAAAGGATTAGGCGTGGTTGTAACTGCATTGGTCCAGAAAGGGGTAATCCGGAGTGGTCAGATTGTCGTGGCTGGTCCTTCGTGGGGTAAAGTCAGATTCCTGACCGATGATAAAGGCAGAACCCTTCAGGAGGCAGGTCCATCACAACCTGTGCGAGTAAGTTATTTTCATCATTCCATCAGAAACATCTCTAATCCGTGCTTTCTTAGATCGTAGGGTTAAATCGTGTCCCTAACGCGGGTGATAAGCTGATTTTGGCGAAAGACGAGGAAACTGCAAAGGATCAGGCGGATGCTATCTTTAAATACGAAAAACTCCAAACCGGTGCCTCCACGTTGTCAGGTCTCAAAGGTGCGATCTCATCCATTATGACCGGATCTTTCGATTCGCGTGAATTGGTGAAACTCCCTGTTATTCTGAAAGCTGACGTTGGAGGATCGCTTGAAGCTATTAAGACGGTTTTAGAAGATATTACCTCTGAAGACGATGATGCAATTTGCAAGATTGATTTAGTTTTCTCTGGTGTTGGCGATGTCACTACCTCTGATGTGTTGATGGCCACAGCTTCGAAGGCTCAAATCATCGCCTTCAATGTTGCGGCTACTGGAGCGGCGATGGATGAGGCGAGAGGAGAGAACGTTGATATCAAGTATTACAACGTTCTTTATGACATTATTGATGACATGACTGACCTCGTCAAGAAAACCTTATCTCCACCTCCCGCTGGCCAGTTCACTGGCGCTGCTGAGGTGAAGAAGATCTTCCGAATCGGCAAAGCAGGAAAAGTGGCAGGATGCGCAATTAAAGAAGGAAAAGTGATTGCAACAGGAAATGTTCGGGTATTACGAGAAAAGAAGGTTATTTTCTCGGGATTGATAAATTCTTTACGAGTGGTGAAGGACTCTGTGCAAGAGGTTAGCGAAGGAAATGAGTGTGGTATTCAATTAAAGGACTTCGATGAGCTCGAAGAGGGTGACGTTATTCAGTGTTTCGTAGTCGAGAAAGATAGTGATGAAGCTTCGTCGTAACTTTCCCTATTGTTTTGTCTTGTAAGTAACTGAAACGAGAACAAGAAAGGAGATTTGAAACAGCCAAAAGAAGACAAAGTAGTGCGATCATTTCATTGCATTATTGTTAAACCATCAAATAGACACTATCCATTTTTGTTTTACTGCACATGTGGAATATGTATAAGGCTTGGAGAAAGGGAGAGGTTGGAGAGTTGAGGCGAAGACGTGCTGCTGAGATAGAGGATGAACTGGTAATTTAGATACCCAACTTGGTTCTTCTCCAGTGTCTTCTCTTGGCGTTATAGCTATGAAAGAAGAGGGAAAATCAAATAACGGTTGAGGGCAATTCATAACAGTCATACCGGATGGTGTTGCCTGTTCTCAATCTGATCCAGTGAGGGATTGGCTTATTCTGCTTTAACTTGACAGCTAAGGTGCGCTTGGTTCTGAAGCTCTTTTGGGATGGCTATAACAAACAAAAGGAAACAGTCAGTTGATGATGTCGAGAGAACAAAAGGTCCTGGTGAGGAAAGCCCAACTGAAGTAAGAGCAATCCGCTATTTTTCACCAAGATCAAGAGAATACTATGGACCTACCATCTTTAGTGATTGGAGATTAATCTACCAAAGCAATGAATGTCTATTTGACGATAGAGTTTGTGGGTTTCGATGGTTGATTGTGTGGTGACAATAATCTCGCCTTTTCATAAATACGACTTTTAGAATTTTCGATTTATAGAAATCCTCAATTTTTTTCTGAAATTCTAGTTTCGTAAATATCAAGATTCTTCTCTGAATAACATTCTTTTGGGGAGAGTCGAGAAGCATCAAAACAACTGTTAAATTACCGCAATAACTACTCTGCTTGACCCTTCTCCATTATCGCCACAAATCAATTTATTTTTGATTATTGATTCTTATTATTCGTATTAGTTTTTTATTAACAATTTTTCTCTTTCTGTTTCTTGTGAAATAAAATGGATTATAAACAACAAAGAGGGGTTGTTTACAGTGCTGTCAATCCTATTGATTTGGATGTGCCTTTATCCCAGCCAATTCTTCCAACTGTAAATGCTCCAAGTGCTCCTTATTACCCTGCTACGGTGGTTGGTCTTCCTACTTCTCACACCCAGCCAATGGCTGTGTTTGAGGTGTTGCCTCCACTTCCTCCTAACTACAGCGCAACTCAGCAAGAGGATCAGCGCCAATGGAAAATTGATCTGTGCGAGGTCGGTGACTGTTCTTCCTGCTTATATTCGTACTTATGCCCAGCATGCGCGGTCGCTGATGCTCGCACTGAACTTGATGGGAGCAATTGGTACGTCAACTGTGTTGTGATGAAACCCGTTGCCGCACGCTGGCTCGTTCGCACTGCTTATAATATTCCCGGAAATGCACAAAATGATTGTTGGACAGGTCTTTTCTTACCATGTTGCACTGCAAACCAGCTCCTGCAAACTACTAAACACTATGGCAAGACAAACCTTCCAGAAGTCGGCCCAACTTTCAATGTGAATCCTCGACTCGGAATTCAACAACGAAGTTTTGAGAATTTATTTTACGATGTATGCTATTCTTGTTTTTGCCGACCATGTGCAGTGGGATACAGTTTACAAGCAGCTGGAATGCCTTTTTGGTTTGGTGCTTGCTGTGTTGGTGTCTTCGAGGCCAACTCCATCTTACGCTACCAAAACCGCAATCGACCCATTTGGGATAACGAATGCTATCCTGACTTAATCATTCCTCTTCTTTGTATGTCTGTAAGCAATGAAACGGCCTTTGCTTCAATGATCACATATGCGACTGGTTTACTTGCCGAGTCGAACACAAAAGCTGGTCGCACATACGGTTATGGCTGTGATATTGGGGGAGCTTTGGCATACGGATATAGCTATTGTGCAACAGGCTGTGTTTGTTCCGAACCTGAAGGACGTTATTTAGTGCGCTAGAATCTGCATATTATCCGTGTAAGAGATCGCTAGCACTGTTGGCGTCGATGATTGTTGATTGTTGTAGTATCAATCTTATCGAATCTACTTTTCCTTGTTTTTTTTTTTCTAGATTTTTAGGATGTTTGTGTAAATAGTAATAATATCAAAAATTATACCCTCGGGTGATTGCTGACTAACTCTATCACACTAATTGACAATAGATCTCACATTTCCCTGTGTCTGTCTATTAGCTTAACTGTTTGATTGCATCAGCAACTTTCTCAAGGCATAGTTTAATCTCTTCAGTCGTGACAATCAGAGGAGGGACGAAGCGAACTACCTTTGGCCCAGCTGGTACTACTAACACTCCTGAGAGCAAGGAAGAGTAAGAAAAGAGAAGCAGTTCGAGTTGGGTGACAAGTTTCACTGATCACTTACCAGCTTGAAGCAACTCTTTTGTGATGTCAGCCGCAGTGAGTTTTGATTCTTCAAATAACTGAATTCCGTTAATTAAACCCCATCCTCGTACTTCCTTGACGATCTTTGGAAACTTCTTTTGTAACAGTTCCACTGCTAATTGTCTGAACTCTTCTCCCTTTCGAGCAACTTGTGACACGATCTTCTCTTCGTCGAACACTTCAGTCACCGCTAAGCCAGCAGAACAAGCGAGAGGATTACCACCATAAGTACTGGCATGATCACCAGGTTGAAAGACATTGAATTTCTCTTTACAGAGCATAACACCGATGGGCACACCTCCTCCCAAGGCCTTGGCATTGGTGATGACGTCAGGCTCGATGCCGAGGTTCTCATAGCCCCACAGCTTGCCAGTTCTTCCCATACCAGTTTGAACTTCATCGACGATCATCAATGCACCAGTATCATCACAAAGTTGGCGAACTGTCTGGAAGAAGGATGCGTCACCAGGTCTCACGCCACCTTCACCTTGCAAGGGTTCCATCATAATTGCTGCCAAACCTTTCGATTCGTCCTTACGAATCTTTTCTACAGTGGATTTAAGTTCTTCAATATCGTTATATTCCACGTATTCAAAGCCTGGCATGAGAGGCTCGAAATCTTTCTGATATTTTGGCTGCGCTGTCGCAGTGACGGTGGCTAAAGTTCGACCATGGAAAGAGTTTTTCGCCGTTAGAATCACTGGAAAACGAATTCCTAATTTGGTATGAGCATACTTGCGAGCTAATTTAATGGCAGCTTCATTTGCTTCTGCTCCTGAGTTGCAGAAGAAAGCTTTATCCGCACAGGAGTTCTTCACCAACCACTCTGCTAATGCAGCTTGTTGAGGAATGTAATAGAGATTACTACAATGATGGATACAATTCATTTGATTTGTGATCGCAGCAGTGAGCTTAGGGTGTGAATGGCCTGTACTATACCATGAACAAGAGTTATCAGAATAATTTATACTTACCGAGACAACAAGTAGCGATGCCTGAGGCAAAGTCCAAGAACTCTTTACCTTCAGTATTATAAAGAAGGCAACCTTTCCCATGAGAGATCGTGAGTGGGTATCGTCCATAAGTATTCATCACATTACTAAAAATTTGTTCACATCTCATCTACTTCGAAGAACGGATGGTTCATACTTACTCGCCATACTTCTTGATCGTTGAAGTAGATATTAAATCCCCTTGTTTGGTACAGGCAACAAATACAAGACATCCTAGAGTCACGAGTAATTGAGTGAAGTTCATCATCATTTCTGACTTCGGCAATCTTTCGGCAAGTCGGTAAACCAGAAACTTCGATCGTACACAGGAAAATCGATCGTTCTCCCTTCTTCCTTCTCACTTCTCACTGGTGCTATTGGTGCAATGAAGCAAAGGATTTCTCATTTAATGCGAAGTCAAATAGATCATTCCTTTCATAATTTATAGAATTGCTTGTTCCAAGTTTTGAATTTTGAAAATGAATTTTGTGAAAGTGTTTCTTCTCTTCTCTTGCATGATCTGCCAAGCAGCAACGATTCTAGCCTATGAAACGAACACAGATATATCCATTTGTACGAATGATTTGACAGAATTTTGTGGAATGGATCAATATTCACCATATTCAGTTCAATCCATCTCTGATAGTCGAGCATGTTTGAGGAAGAATCGTGACAGTATCTCCAAACAATGTTTGAATTACCTTGAATTGGACAAGCCGTCCATCGTCGAGTCTTGCTTTACAGAGATGAAGACATACTGCAACAAGGTTATCCCGGGTGGATTTCGCATTCACAGTTGTTTATCAGCTGTGTCAGTGGGCGATCTCTCCCCCAGCTGTCAAGAAGCATTAGCCTATGATCAAGAGATTATTCAACCAAGAGACGAAACTGAAAACTCTCCCAATTCCTTCGTTAGTGTTTGGAGTCGTTGGGTCGGATATTTTATACAAATTTCTGAGTTAATAGCGATGCAAATGCGACTGTCTCAAGGGAATTGGTCGCCAAACCTTCGAGGGTTGAGATTCGTTGGAATCCAAGGAAATGACGACGAAAGAGTCATCTTTCTTTCTGATGATGATAATATTGGTCCATCAGATCAACCCGAAAACATTGACGATTCCACTGACGATGGTGATGACGATTATGACACGAAAGTGAAACGAATAGTCGGAGAGTCAGCAGAAACCCAGCAGCCGCAAGTCGTAACAAACCCTTAGAAAGACAGATATTGAAAGTTAATCTTTGCGTTTTTTGTGAACTCTTTACTTTATATCGTATATATTGTGTATATTATCATCTCTCACTCTCGTTCATTCGATAAGAAGGGAATCTTTGATGTTATCTATCTCCGACTATTAAGAATTTGGTAACTCTAAAAATTTTATTATTCCATCATTTCATGATTCAATTCATTCACGACCAAAAACATCGATGAACATTTATTTGATGTCAGGTTATATTTACAAAGAATCTATGAATATTTTGAATATTTGTTGTGACAAAACAGAAAAAAACAAAACTTAAAGATAGATCAAAAGTGTTAAGAAGCTTAAGTATGATGACGAATGACGTCGACTGGAGTATGTTGATGTAAAATGCGAATGAACACCTATTAGAAATACGATA
>VKHI01000188.1:0-33599 GCA_015145745.1 Poterioochromonas sp. DS
TTAGATCTTGAGAAAAGTCAATAGATCTCATATGATAAAAGAGTTAAAAAATCATGCAAAAATCGCACAGTTCACGTCAAAACGCACAGTTCACGTACGCTCTGGCATACTAACACACAACAGTCTCATTATCAAGTGGAGACGTAGTGTAAACGAAGTTCACTTCTCCGAAACCATTATTGTCAGCCGAGTCACTCAACATTTCGGACTTTCGGATTTTCGGGTTTCTGAATTTTCGTTTAGGTTTTTTGGGTGTCTGGGCAAGAAAGTAAAAGTGTGCATCCTTCAAAACCGTTTTTCGTAAGATGGAAGCATTTTGATTCCCGACAGAGTCATAGGTTCCATATGTACGTAATTAGGGAGTTCATTCTTTTTTCTCTTCTTTTTGTTGAAGCAGATGTCTCTTTTCCCAAGCTTGATGTGGCCTTAACCGCTTGCTTGGCAGAATCCATCCTGGAGCTCGGTGAACGTTTCTTCGCACCCATAATTTCAAATGTAATTAAAAAAAGATCTGACAAAGGAACTCAATAAGCGATTATCGATGGTTTCAGACTATCGGAGAAAAGAAAAACAAACCTTTGGTAAACAGAGATCACTCCAAACTCTACTACATTACGCATGTGGCGGAAAAGATCTTCCAATTACGCAAAAACTCGTCTCCACTTCCCTTGCGCAAGCCTCTAGTTGTTTTCAATTTTACGATACTAGAGTGTATGCGCAAACGTTGTTTTCGAAAAAAACGGGTTTCTTTGAGGGCGTTTTTTTCAACGTTTTTTCTTGTGTTTGCGCCGCTTCTTGAATCGAAGATCTTACGTATCTTTCTTTCTAATATTTAAGTTTTCTTGAAAATGAGTAAAATTCAATGGACTGATGAACTTAAGTATCTGTTGTTTCGTGTGGTACAGGAAGAAGGTGCCCACCTCACTGAATATGGGAAGACTGATGAAAAGTGGATGCGTGTTAACGACAAATTCTTCTCACAAAAGGAGACTATCTTTCTGAAGGAAGTTCATTACCAAAAGGATAAACATAGAAAATTAAAAGACAAATTTAAAGAAATTTTAACTTCTTGTACAGAGTATTTATCAAGTGGTAATACGAGTAACGAGGAGGGAGAGTTGAGTGATCTTTATGAGCTGGCGAAGCAACTTCAGAAGGAGAAGGAAGATTTCGATGTGTTAGATCAGTTGGGTCAATAGGGCTTTGAGACTTGTTGTTTGTTGTTATTAAGGTGAATTTTAGTATAAGCTTTTCACGATCTTTAAGGAAATCTTAAAGGATTCAAGTTTATATTAAATTCTGATCATGATGGAGAAGTTGTCTCACTCAAATCTAATCATGATCATCTAAGTTGAAAGCATCTTTAAAGGACATGATAGGAAAACAATAACACTTTCAAAGACATTAGACACTCACATATAAATAATAGAATTATATACAATTGCTTATGTCAGTCATTTAAACAATTCATCTATACACTCAAAATCAACAATGAATAATCAGTAAATATTAATATAAATACAAAACAATATAAGATAATGTAATATGATATGTTATAACACAATAACAATGCAATAGGTTCATGTTAACTTAATGTTCTATCTACTTACTTGTCTATTTACCTTAATGTTCCAACACGATGAAAAGAAAGATGAAAAACAATCAACACGCGAAAAGTTAAATAAAGTTGAAGCAACTGCCTTGAATTCAACTTTTGCCAAGATTAAGAGACCAAGGAATGACGAAGCGACGGAGACTACGCCTCCTTCAACTAAACAAAAGATATCGCATTTTGACGCGGCATTACTTGAGGTTTTAACATCCTCAGATGAAAAAGTTCCAGAACTGGAAAGGGTATTACAAACAAAGTTGTTTAATTTTATTAATGTAAACTCATTTACTATAGATACTATAATCGAAAAAATAAAGATTTCTACGAAGAAAGAAGAGGTAATTACGACTTTGCATGACATAGGAATTGAGGCGATAATCAGTTGCTACTGTTGTCCTGGTATGAAATTCGATCAGAAACAATTTAAAGACTCAATGATTCAATTTGAAGTACCTGCGTTAATAGCTTTAAAAATATATATGCTTCTTGAAACTTGGAGAGAAAGTATTAGTTCTGTAGAATTTACTACGCCTTAGCTCTTTTTTCTCATTTTTCTAAAAGTAAGCTAAAATTCAGTGACAGTGGAGGTGAAAATGACGTGTGTCATATGAGCGTCAGCAAATTTCAATTTATATGGGAAGAAAATTTGTGCTGTCTCACAATTTAATTGCGCTAATCAGCAGTTGGATGATCTACTTTCACACTAGACCTATAAGTGTCTTTGTCTACTTCGTACAGAGTCATGAAGCGAGTCCGTATGACTGGAAGCCTACGGGTGCGTACAGTGGTGACACAAGCGATTGACATCCGAACAGGTATTGATCCCGTAGGTTTGCTCCTTTGAGCTCAATAGGTGTTGAGATCTAGACATTCAAGCTGATGCAATTAAATTAGCATGGTTAGAGTTGCTTTATGTAACGTTCTAACATGTCAATGGGAACAACTAAATCGAAATAATTCGATGTCTGCCCCCCATAACAAGCAATATGAAAATTTCGAAATAAGGTAACTACCGTGTATATTTTGCTTACTACATTGCTCTCTAAAAGTCTTAACTTTCTATAGTTTGCAATGTAGTTAAATAAATTAGCAGATACAGAATAGTTCCATTCGATCGATATGCGAGTGGCTTTCATGTCTTTATTGAAGTTCTCGTCATTGCAGTAGCTCTTCAGGTGAGTGTTATTGAGATAAATAGAGTCTCCAAACATTATTAGTTGTCTTTCATTTCCCTCTTGTATAGATGCTATGCGATTGTGAATGCTACTGTCTCGAAGTAAAGCAAGGTCATTTCTTCGTAGCGATGTTGGACCAAACATATCAACAGTCATTCCGTAAGCATTATCGACAGTTTGATGCTTTAACCCATGAACTGACTTCCAGCCGTTGTAAAAGGCTCTTTGAATGTCGTTGTGCCACCTCGCTGCTTCTGAACCTTCTTCACGAGGACCTCCGCCTGGCCGAGAGGTTTCCAAGCAATTACAGTCGATGAAGAGAGAGATGTTGTTATCATTTCTTCCAATTTTGCCGCCAATAGCATCGGCTGATAGATGCAGAAAGCCTGAATTAAACCACCAAGGTAAGTTATCATGAACTAAATGATGAAAGTTATCGTAAATATAGTTTATAAACCAGGAAAAAGCACGTGATTGATCGCTGCAACTCCTACCAAAGACATTTTCACAAATATTATACTTTGTTTCTCCCGTAGAAAGCTCATATAATCCGCGTAGAAAAACCTCTTCTCCCGTCATTTTGCTTCTATTTGAAAGTGAAACATCTTTTGGGAGATTCAGTAGTTCTAACAAGCGACGTAGATGTAGTTTACTAAACTTGAATGTATTTTTTAGATATGACTCATCGAAATTGTTGATAGAAGTCTTCAATCGGGGTGGAGGCGAGGGAGTAGGTTGAGGATCAATCTTTATTTTCATCAATAGTTTTATCAACTTCTTTGTTCTTTCCCTTTCTTTCTCAAACTGATCTTTACCAACTGACAATGTACCTTTCACCACAGAAAACTTGATGGCTTTCTCCAGCGATCTGATCATAACTTGTTCATTCGAGCTCAAACTTTTAAACCTTAGTCTTATGGACGTTTGTTTCGCTGGCTTTCGGTATGTAAACTCATTTACAAGCTTCTTCATTCCAAACGTCAAAAGTTTTCGAACCGTCAAAAGTTTTTACGTATCGATAAGTGGAGGAGCGACTTTTGAGGCGTCGAACTTTTTACGCATCCTGTCTCAACGGTCAAAAAACGGTCACTTTCAGTCGTATTTTTCGATTTGCGCATACATTCTACTCATGAAACATGCGTCAAATTACATTTGTCATATCTTTCGTTAGAAGAGATTGGGTGAAGAAACTTCTTATCAAGATCTAATCAAACTCCTCCAATCTACCTCATAGTTCAAGGGAATTGTTAAACCTTCGACATTATATTTGAATATTTAAGTGAAGTGAGTCATCTTCTTCCTTTTGGAAAATTTTTCTTTGGCAAAAATTAATTCAGTCTTATATTGGCTTTTTTTCTTAGATGAATACTTTGATTGTTTTGCTTCTTTCCATCTCTTCAGCACTTTCTTTCACTGGAATTCGTGCTGCACATACTTTAATTAATGCACGTGGAGAGACTACTTTATCTGCTACGGTAAGTATTGAAGGATCCATTTTTTTCATTGTATATTTATGTTGTTCCAGGCTTCAAAAGTTGTCTTAGAAGATCTTCCATATGCTCATAATGCTTTAGAACCATACATTGGCGAAAAGACGTTGCAGATTCATCATGGAAAGCACCATGCTCGCTATGTCACTGTTGCCAATGAGATGATCAAAGGAACTGATTTAGAGAGTGCTGACGTGGAAACCATTGTTCGTCAATCCTTTGGCAAGAATCAAGCGTTATTCAATAATGCTGGTCAAGCTTTTAATCATGATTTCTACTGGAAGTCTATGAAACCTAATGGAGGTGGAAAGCCAACTGGAAAGTTAGCTGATCTTATTAACAAAGACTTTGGGTCTTATGAGAAATTCCGCGAAGAATTTGTGAAGGCTGCAGTAACTGCATTTGGATCAGGTTGGGCTTGGTTATCCTGGACTCCTAATGGACTCAAGGTTAGGATAGTATCATTTATTTCGCTTTGTCTGATATTCTCTTGTGATTTATTTCTATCAGGTTTCTCAAACTATTGGAGCAAATAATCCTTTAACGGAGGCTGGATATGTTCCTTTATTAACAATTGATGTTTGGGAGCATGCTTACTATTTGGATTATCAAAATTTACGTCCTAACTATATTGATACATTCTTAGACAAGTTAGTCAATTGGGATGCTGTTGCAGCAAGATTACCACATTAAGTGATCCCTTCTTCTATTTTCTTTTTTCTTTTTCATGAACATTTTCAGATGAGTAAAAGGAAACTTTCCACTCATTTCTTAAAATCTAAATGAATGGATTAAAATCGACGTTGGTTGGTTTCTCTTTCTCGCTTCTCGACGTCTAGATGTGTTGCAAAATAAAGAAATGGATAAAGTTTGAAATGTAGGATGAGTGTGATTAAAGGATCAACTGACATTGCTCTAATAGATACGTTTGATGATG
Organism: Poterioochromonas sp. DS; assembly: GCA_015145745.1. Classification (NCBI taxonomy): domain Eukaryota; class Synurophyceae; order Ochromonadales; family Ochromonadaceae; genus Poterioochromonas; species Poterioochromonas sp. DS. Next base: position 5,215 of record VKHI01000188.1, read on the forward strand.
TCGAGAATAATGGTGATGGTGAAATAAACGATGAGGATGAACAAATACTGAAGCGAAAGAAAGTTGAGGTTACTCTTGGTACGTGGTTTTTTGATAAAAGGATGAAAAAGAGGAAATATATTTCTCTTTCAGGGAAGGTGTTTAGTGGAGCAGATGCTGTTAGAAGGTCGCGCAGTGAAAAATATCATCCAAGTCATCCATCTCAACTATTGCGCGCGGAGTTTCTGCATAGTATGCAGTCTGTCCCAATCCCTGGCTTGCTCCAACTCTACGAAGAACAGCAGCGTCAGTCGACACTAACAAACATAGAACAGTCCTCAATCCTCTCAAACTTGGATGTTTGGGGTCTCCCTCCTTTGCTTCTTGCTAGGTACAAGCAATACGCAAAAATTACATCATTATTTCAATGGCAGGTTGATTGTCTTCTCAGTGAGGATGGATTGATACTGCAAGGTCAAAAGAATTTCGTTTATTGTGCTCCTACTTCAGGTGGTAAAACATTAATCGCTGAATTATTAATACTTCGAAAATTAAGTCAAACGATGCGTTTAGGTGATCCAAAATCAATGAATCACCAAAGAAAGACAATCTTCTTTGTTGTTCCATTCATAGCATTAGCAGAAGAGAAGACAAACTATTTTCGTCAACTATGGCAAGATATGAATCTTGCAATCAAAACTTTTCATACAGATGATGATTTAAGTTATAATCATCATCAATTAGGAGAGGATGTTGAATTAGTAATCTGTACGATTGAACGTGCTAATATTCTTCTAACACAATTATTGGATGAAAAACGGGAAAACCAAATTTCAATGATTGTTATTGATGAAATTCATTTATTATCTGATCCTCATCGTGGCTTTCTATTAGAAGTTTTATTAACAAAGATATTATACCTCCTGAAAGATCAAGTACAGATTATTGGGATGTCCGCAACGCTCCCCAACATTAGAGAACTTGCAACCTGGCTTCAAGCAGCGCTTTACGTTACAAGTTATAGGCCAGTTGTATTAGATTTATTGGTTGCGAGAGATATGACTGTTTATAAAGTGATAAAAGACTTTGATGTTCCTAAGCCCTCTCCACAATCATTATTTCAACCAACAAGCTTTGATGGCGAGCATATGATGATAGTAGAAGATACAAACTCTAATGATAGTCTTCCGAGGAAGTTTATGGAAGGAATTAGTGTTCCTCTTTCGTCCTCGACTTCTTCTTCAGAGGTGCTCTCCCCACCGAACGTTCGATATGAAGATCTAGGGCGTATTTCTATTCTTGTGAAAGACGATTTGGATGGATTCAAGTCATTGTGTGTTCAAACAATGTTGGAAGAGGATAAAAGTGCGCTTGTGTTCTGTAACTCAAAGAAACGATGTGAAGTTTGCGCAAGTGCCATTGTTGCATCAATTAAGGAGTATTACCAAACATTATCCGCCTCCAAACTGACTCCTCACTCATATTCATCAATAAATCCTCCTTACTCTACGCTAAAAGTTGAGAATTCTCGGTGTCAGAGTGTACCGCGACAAGGAAAGGGTAATCTTCCAACTTCAAGCGATATTCCCTATAAGCCATCTGTGCCCCTAAACAAACGTCAGAACCCACCTTCATATTCTCACGGAACTTGGGTGCCCTCGAATCCACGACATCAAGCAGTAAGTATGAATCACGATGCATTATTTCAGAGCAAGCAGCAGCAACTCTTCTTTCAGAGACGCCATCTGCTGGAGGAACTAAAGCAAGTGACTCCAATAGGTCTCTGTACTGTTCTGCAAGAATGTTTGCCCTATGGTGTGGCTTATCATCATGCTGGACTATCCAATGATGAAAGGGCTGTAATTGAGAAGGGGTTTCGAACTGGTCTCATTCAAATTGTTTGTACAACTTCAACCCCTACGGTGCTACCAATTCTGACGAATTGATGACCTGTGTAAAATTCTACCCTTATTGTATGATTTTAAACATCGCCTACGGCTTATGTTAAAAATCCCGTTAAATGGGAAAATTTAATAAAAAACCCAACGGAACGAGAAGACGTCCCTTTAGGCGTTCCGGTTTCCTTTAGGAAAATTTACGTGGGAGGAATCCGAAGGATGGAGGGAGCCACGTAAATAGGAATATATTTAAATAAGAACAGTTTAATAGATATAATTAATAGGATAAATATATATAATAAAAAAAGTAGTCAAAGTAGTAGGTGTAGGGTATACTTTTTAAAATATATAGAGCGATTGATTGGTAAAAATAAAAAAAGGGTGCCACTAAGTCTACAATAAATAGGAGAAGATGAATAGGTAGACAATAGGTAGACAATAGGTAGACAATAGAGATGGTAGAAAAAGGAGAAGGTATCTAAATGGTTACTGTTTCCACTTTGTCTTTCTATCAAAAGGAAAAAATCAAATTATCTTATCACATTTTTTCCATACTTAAAGACTTATAAGAAATGACTTAAAAGAATAACAAATATATAGAATCATAAATTAAATGTCAATTCAAGCGTTTTTAAAAAACAAACAATACACTGATTTAAAAGAAAAATATGAAAAGGAATATTTCAAGTTGCATGGTGATTATGCGTGGTATGATGGAAATAAAATTGTTAAAAAGTCTGTGTCAAGTATAGCAGAATATTTTAAAAATAAAAAGATTACTGTGTATGTAGAACAAGAAGATGATGACGGTGAAATTAAAGTAAAGAAATACGTGAAATCATTTTATCAAGTGTGGTCAGAAGATCCTAAAATGAAGGAGTACAAAGAAGTTGTATTTAATTACGATAAAAGTAAAACAAAAGAACATCAATTTAATTTGTTTAAAGGGTTTGATGTAGAAAGATATGAAATGGTAAACACAACTGACAATAATAAGTTACATGTTATTAAAGATGGTTTAAATGTTATTAATGAACATATCAAAATATTATGTAATCACAATATGGATCATGTTAAGTTGGTGAAATGGTTCTTTGCTCATATGTTTAAACATCCAGAAACATTGCCATCGTTGTGTTTAGTGCTAATTTCAAAAGAAGGAGCTGGAAAAGACTTATTATATGAATTTATTGAAAACATGGTTGGAGAAGCATATACATTTAATGTAGATAAGTTGGACGGGATAGTTGGAAAATTTAATTCTACATTTGGTGGGAAGATTTTAGGTGTAGTGAATGAAACTGATCCAGTTGATTCACAAATGCGGAGAGACAATATTAAATATGTTGTTACTGCAAAAAAGGTTGAAATTGAAGGTAAACATAAAGATCCAGTTAAAACAAACAACTGCTGTAGATTAATGTTTTTTGCAAACAGATTAACAGCGTTTCCGATAGAGAAGGGTTCACGACGTCCTTTTATTATATATTGTTCTGAGGAAAAGCTTGTAGAGAAGATTGGAGCAAAGGCTAATAAGAAATACTTTGATAGATTAGGAGAAGTGATAAACGATAAAGATGTTCAAAAAGCTTTTTATAATGAATTAATGGAAATTGATGTAGATAACTTTAATTTTAGAGAAATTGATAAATCAATCTTACATAAACAATTAGAAGAAGTAGCGAAACCACCTTTAGCAGAATTTATGGGTGAATTAATTTATGATAATAGAAATAAAAAAGTAATTTCAATGCACACAGTTGAAATGTTAGAGAAGTATACAGAGTATATGAAAAAACGAAATATGAGATACGAATGTAGTCAGAAAATGTTAAATGTGGAATTACTACATACTTATAAAATTGTAAAGTATGAATCGAATGGAAGACCGCGATTTAAGATTGATGTTGAAACAGTTAAAAAGATATTAGAAAAAGAATACAAAATAAAAATAGCTGAAAACGAAGAAGATAAACAAGAAGATAAACAAGAAAATGAAGAAGAAAAGAATTGTTGTATGTTTATAGATAAAAATGACAAAGCTGTATATGTTAGAGCAGATGAATACAAAATTATGACTGATTTGGTAAAATCTAAAGATGAAGATATTTACAAACAAGCGAAATACATCAAAGAATTAGAGAAGTATATATACAAGTTAGAAAATAAAATAGAAAGAATGTGTGAAGATAGAGAAAAAGAACGTGAATATATGGAGAAAGAAATAACGAGTGATTTACTGAAAAACGAAACGCTTGCAATTGAACAAAATTTATTTCTCAAAAAGAAAAGAACAGAAATAGAAGAAAGTTTTGAGATTGATATATAATATTTTTATAAATTTAACTTTTTAAAATTTTAGTATTTAAAGACTTATAAGAAATGACTTAAAAGATTATCTATATTTATGTATATACCATAAATATGGGGAAAAAGATTAATGTGACAGTAAAAAGCAGTGGAAACACAAATATATATTATAAAAAGAAATCTCAAATTTCATATAAGAAGTATGATCTAAATGAGAGATTAAATAGAGAAGACTTATTAAAATTACTGACAGGAATGAAAGATAAGTTAGAAGATGGACATGTATATAAATTTGCTGGGTTTTTTAATACGACTGGTTATAGAGATGGTGTATTTTTTACGAAACAAAACTTTGATAGATTAAAGAATGACATAGTTTATAATTTTGCGCAAGAGTATGCAAATGCAGACACAGTACAAACATGTAAAACATTTGTGTTATATAAAGCAAAAAATGTAAATGCAGTGGGTGGGAATGCATCACATAATGATTGTTTATTTCAAGCAATAATAAGAGGATTGAATTACAATTATGATTTATTGCCAAAAGAGATAAAGAGTGGTGAAAAGTTAAAACAATATTTAAATATTACAAGAGATGCGAAAGTACCAATAGAAAAAATAAAAGAAATAACACCATTGTTGGCGGAGAATGGGATAAGTTTACAAATAGATGGAGACTATAAACTAAATACAGAGGAAAAGAACATTAATATAAATATTCAACTAGAAGATGAACATTATGAATTAAAATTAGAGAATATGACTTATATAGAAACATTAAGAGACCAAATGTTGAAAGGATTAGATAGATCGAAATATGATAGACAAGTGTATAGTTACTTTGAAGATAAAGAAAAAGGTAAATTATATGTGTACAATGGAAATATAATAGAGACATTTAATTCTACAATAGAAGTAAGAAGTAAAATTTTATATAATTTTAAAACATTTATGGTGAAGGCTGAAAACAATGAAATGGAAAATATGAAGAATGTAAGAGATTATTACGTAACACAAGCAAAGCTATTGTTAAAAAAGACAAAAGGAAAAGTGAATTTATTAAGATATAGAAATGTAAAATGTTGTGCATTAGATGCATTTTTAGAGTTTTATAAAAAGTTAAATATTGAAGTGGACCCGATAGATAAATTAGAAGCGAGATGGCTATATGATTTTTACCACAATGGTGGAGGAGGGATGGTTTATCATGAAAATGAATATGAAGGTAATTTTATAACAATTGATGAGAATTCTGCATATCCATCAACATATACATCAACAATGATGACACCAATCAAAAAGCCAATATTTAGAAATTTGAAACAAAAAGATTTAAAAACATATATGGAAAATGGTAAAGAATGTTCAAGTTTTACATATGGTTTATATAGATGTAAAGTGTCATATGATGAAACTAAGAATAAATTATTTAAATGGAAATTCAAACATGATTTATATTCACATATGGATTTAAAAAGAGCTCAACAATTAGGCTTGAAGGTAACATTAATAGAAGATGGCGAAGTAAATTCGATGATGTATGAAAAAGAGTCACTATTTAAAAGTGATGTATTTTTTAATGAATGTATTAAATATTTTATGGATATGAAAAAAGAAGTAAAAATAGCAAAGGAAATCGTGAATTGTTTATCTGGTGCATTTTCACAAATAAATAGAAAGCATTTATTGGCAACGCAGAAAAGACGCAAAAATGTGGATGATTTTGACAGCATAATTCCTGGAAAAGTGGAGGGGAATCATAACATAGAAGCAATTAATATGGAGCAAATATTTAAATATCCATTTGCAAGACAGACAATATTTACGGTAAACAAATGGCGCAATAGATTGTCCGAATTATGTGAACCAGTAAAAGATGATATTGTTAGAATATGTACGGATTCTATAACATTAAATGGAAATCATAATGAAGAAACAGTTAAAAAGTTTTTTAAAATTGGTACAAATCTTAAAGAATTTAAAATAGAAATGTATGGAAGATGTAAAATAGAAAATTCACATATAAAATATTGGAATGAAAATGAAAATAAATATATAACAAAGAAAGAATTAAAAAATATAATTATTTAACAATCAACAAATGATGCCGTGTAAAACCGACGTTACCTAACTCATTACCATCTTTATCTTTAACTTGATAAATTACTGGTTGGCTTGGATTTATATGAATGGCATAAATGATATAAATTTCTTTACTCCATCTTAAGTCTGCTGAACGAAACCGGCCATGGAGCTTTGAACCGTCGACGTAATTTATTGGATGGTTCAACAAAATTCTTACTTTTGTATTTATATCTAATAAATCACCTTCATCGTTGGGTATAGGATTGATATCTTTTTCTTTAACTGGTTCTTTTGTGTAATTCTCATTAAGAACTTTTATTAACTTTGATAAATGTTGTTTCCAAGCGGATGTGTTAGTTTGTCCTGTTTTAATTTCTTTAGCAAGCATTGCACCTCCAAGGTAATGAGCCAAAATATTACAAATATGATCAACTGGTGCAAGTTGACGATGATAAGCACAAATTTGAACACCTACACCATTATCTTTCAGGTATTTAGCAAAAACACCTTTAAATTCATTTCCACCGTCACACATTAATAAAGATGGCATACCTATGTTTTTTCGTTTTAGTATAATTTTAAAGGCGGCTAAAGCGGTGATAGCGGTACGATCTTTAGTTGGTTCAGCATCACAATGATTTGTAGCAACATCGCAAACAACAAGACAATATTTATAGTCAGATGTTGTTTTTGGAAAATACAAAAAATCAACTTGAACAATTGCGTTTTTAGTTGGAACTGTAAAATGTGGCATATTTTTAGGCTTTAGCTTTTTAGGCTTTTTTAATAATTCAATAGCATCTTTTCCAATTATGTCATTAGAGAATTGTTTTAATGAACTTAGCTTTTTCTTCGGCGGCATTTTTATAATATTGATTTTGATAAGATTTATTTTGACAAAGTTTGATACTTAAGGACTTATAAGAAATGACTTAAAAGAATAATATATATATAGAATTATAATTAGTGAATGTTGTTTAGATACACATATTTTGTGGATGGTATTTTTAAAGTAGATGAAACATTACTGACAAAAGTGGAAGAGTATATAAGAACACAAGATTTTGTGAATAGTGATGGAACAATTTTTTTATTAGAAATTTCGTTCAAAGATAAAGATAAAGCAAAAAGATGCGGTGCTAGATGGTACAAGAAGTATTGGGGATGTAATTATAGTAATATTGAACAATTTTATTATAATTGGAAAAAGGAAACAGAAGAAGAGAATAAGAAAAAAGAAACTGGTTGGAATAAAGTAGAATATAAGAAAAATGAAAATATAAAAGCAAAAGCATGTATTCAAAGGGTCGAAGATATTTGTATGTTTAGAAAATATTATTGATACTTAAAGACGTATAAAAAATGACTTAAAAGAATGACATATATATAGAATTATAATTAGTAAATGGAAGTAATAGAAGAAATTACAAAACCAAAAAGAAAATATTTGATACCACTAGAGAAACAAAAGTTATATAGCAAAACATTTTATCAAAAACATCGTAATGAAGTGTTAGAAAAGATAAAAGAAAAAGTACCATGTGTAAAATGTGGGAAATGTATATCAAAATCAAACACAAGTAGACATTTAAAAAAGAATTGTAAAGTAGCAAAGCAAGTAAAACAAATAGAAGAAGAATAATACGTTTTAATTATCTGAATCAGAACTATCATCTTTTGATTTAGAATGTTTGTTTTCAAAATCATGTGGATTTAGATATTCTAAAAAGTTTCGACTAAATTTATTATCTACTGGACAAACGCCAGTATTGATTTTCAAAAAAGTAGGTTCATCTTTAAAGTCCTGTACTTTTGCGTAATCATACATTTTTCTCAATACATGAACATCAATATCAGTTAAAGAGTATTCATTTAATATACTTTTTAAATCCTTATTTGATTTTATACCAGATAAACAAATCCATGACAATTGTTTTCTAATTAGAATAGGTGTTTGATAATAGGATTGTGACAATACAACAACTGTACAACCTTTACTACGACCATAGATAAGATAATCATATAGTTTCTTTAGATTTGCTTTTTTATCTTCACTAATAAAATCATCAAAAACAACACAATAATAATTGGTATTTTTATTAGAAACATCGTTAAATTGAGAAACATCGGGGAAATCGCTAAGGTTAAAATAAAATTGTATAGAGTCTTGCAAAACTTCTTTAAGTAATAAGTTAAAAGGCTCGATTTTCTTTATAAGCATTAATATTTTTGTGTAAGTTCCGCCTTTTGGTTGGGATGTTCGTTTGAGATAATTTAAGAATGCGTTAGATTTCATACTACCTGTAGCGCCAAACCAACCGATATGATTAGTAAGAGGCATACCGGTATATATTACTTGTTCATCTTTAATCTTAGGAAGATACTTTTTTATTTTTGTATGCTCATAAAAGTTTTCTGTTGAATCGCGCTTACTCATTTTGTTATATATTTAGTTATATTATAATGACAGATTTAAATGAAATAAAAAATCTTCCGAAATTGTATGGAGGCAAGTTAAATCCAATTTTTAACACAAATGATTTTTATACATATTCAGAAAACGTCACTTTTAAAGATTTATTGAACTATGCGAATTTATCGATGGTAAATATATTTACATCTTTAAACCAATTTGCAGCAATAACAGTTCAATCAATAAATGAGATATCGTCATCAACATTAAGTTATTTGGCAAATGTGACAAGTGACATACAAGGACAATTTAATAATATAATAAATAATATACTTTATGGGTATTCGTATGATGCATCAAATAATATAACATCCATCACAAATAATACATATTTAAAATCACTATCAACGAACAATAATGTTGCAATTGCAGGAAAGACATCAATTGCAGATACATTAAACACATCAAAAATAAATAATATTGAAATAAAATCACAGAACATAAAAACGAAACAATTGAATACAGAGATGCTATTAATAAATAATTGTCAAATAAATGATTTAGGAGTATATTTGTATTGTAATGTGGTGATACAATCGTTTGGCCAAAACACAGTATCAATATTACCAATTCCAATATTTAAATCAACATTAGTGAGTAATTTAGGATTACAACCAAACAACAATTTTAGTGGTAATTTAATAATAAAGCCAAAATATAGAATTGATATAAATAGTGTTGAAGGAAATGTACTTTATAGTTTTACAAATAATACAGATGAAATAATATATTTTGTGCCAGTGAATGCATTGGGAGGAATTTATAAGATAAATATATTTTATAACAGTATTTTAATTTAATGTCGAACACAAATAATTTAATTTCATGCAACAACCTTTCAGTAAACAATAATTTGAGTGTAAATGGATCAATAACATGTAGTTCAGATATGTCATTAACAGGGAATATATCTACAAATGACATTACTTCTGTAGGAAATATCACAGCGAACAATCTTACATTGTCTGGAAAAATAAACAATGTAGTAGGTTTGAGTAATCTATTAAGTTTAGACACGACAACAAGTATAAATACAAGATTAAACACAAATGAGACAAACATAGCAAATAACACAAGTTCAATTAACACAATAAATGGTCAAATAACTACAATAAATGGTCAAACAACTACAATAAATGGAAGATTAGACACAGATGAGACAAATATTGCAACAAATACAGAAAGTATAACAAATTTAAATTTAAATTACAAAGTTAATACAGATAATGTATTGATGGGTCCTTACATTACTGCAGAATTATCACGAAACAATGGATTTATAATCAATGACAGTGAAACGCTGGCAGGAGGAGCAGGATCAAAAAATACGATTATGTCATTAACGCAAAATGTTGGGAGTTCAAATCAATACTATTTAAATGCTTACACATCTAGACATACTGGTGGAAATGGGTGGCAAAATGCAAGCATGATAATTGGGAATAAGATTGACTCAACAGATACAGGATACATAGAGTTTAATCCTAAAAATTACCTGTATGGTGTAGGAATATATGGAGGAACACAAACGGGTAAATATGGTATAACTGTTGCAACTGATGGAAAGATAAATATAAATACTACAAATTCAATAGGTTTAGAAACAAACAGCTCTAATATAAAATGTAATGACATATATTTTAATTATACAGATCCAATTTTGGGAAACAACACATCTGCATTATCTCAAAGATGGACGGCAATGTATGGAACAGTACAAAATAACATCGATATAAGTAATACAAATAGCACAAATATTACGACATTGCAAAATCAGGTTGTTAGTTTAACAGCACAAATTAATGCATTAAAATTACTTGTACCGAAAGCATATGGTTATTGGAATGGTTCAGCTTGGACAGTTGGAAGTAATTTTATATTGCAATCAAATTTAGGAAGTGGAGCAGGTTTATACGGTTTAAAGTTTTGGTTACAAGGTGTTGTTCCTATTGACATTAAAGGTATTCTCACAGTAACACCTGATGGAAATCATGGTGGTTATTGCGCACAATCAAGGTATTTGGGAATGACAGGAATTGATAACAGCATGAATATTGCAGTTGGGTGTATAGTGCAAATGTACAATGGAGGTGCTCAACCAACTACACAATCAACAATGTCATTTTATTACACATTGTTTTAAAGATTTTATTCTCTAATATGAATATATAACATGAGTGTACCAACAATTTGGCCAATTTTTAACCCAAAAGACTTTCAATCAAGCACATTTATTGATAGTATAGTTTCAAATAGTATACTATCACAAAATGTAAGTTCAGCAGTTTCAACAGTAAATGGAGAGAATCTGGCAACTGAACCATATGTTAATTCAATGGTGACAAATTTACAAAATACTTTATTGGGGACAAATATACCATCTCAATTAAATCAAAATTTAGACACTATTTTGGAAATTGATAATTTCATAACAGGTTTACAGACGACAGTAAATACAAAAGCAAATCAAAGTGATTTAGACATAACAAATACAAATGTTACAACAAACACAAATAATATTAACACAATAAATGGTCAGATAACAACAATAAATAATACATTAAATACAAAAGCAAATCAAACAAGTTTAGATACAACAAATTCGAGAGTAACTACATTAGAAGGAAAAACAAACAGTTTATCGTATAATGCTGGAACAAATACAACAATAATTAACTCAAAATTACAAGTTAATTTAGATGTAGGTGATATTGGAAATACATACATAGGAGACTCATCCACAGACACATTGGTAGTCAATGCAACAACCACATTTAATGGTTCAGTTTCAGGATTAACAAAATCAACAGTTGGATTAGCAAATGTAGATGATACTTCAGATGTGAATAAACCATTATCAACAGCACAAAAGTCATATGTAGATGCAGGACTTTTGTTAAAAGCAAATCAAACAAATTTAGATACAACAAATACAAATGTTACAAATTTAACAACAAGAGTAGGATCAACAGAATCTAATATTACATCTTTACAATCGTCAAAAGCAGATAAAACAAACACATTATATAATAATTCATGGTATGTTAATGGTGGAACAAATCCAATAACAAGTGTTTTGTCATCAATAGGAACGGCACAAAATCAAACAATTTATTTATGTTCTGGTGGAATTACAGAAAGTTCCGGATTACTATTGAGTAAAATAAATTTATCATTAACTGGCCCAGATAGTGCATTCGCATCACCTCAAACAGTAGTTTACGGGGCAACTACAATATCAGGAAGTACAACATTAAGAACAAGAATATCAAATGTTCAATTTAATGATTTATTTACGATTGATGGAACATTAGGAAAACATTCATTTAAGGGAGTAACATTTAATAATGGTTTCACCGTTTCCGGAGCAACTTCCGATTTTATATTATGTTACTATTGTTCATTTTCTGGGCCTGTTACAATACCGAATACATTTGGATCATTTATTATATTTTATTTTTGTGACTTTTCTGGTGCATCTTTAACATTAAATAATGTGAGCAATCAACAAGTATATTTTAATTCATGTGTAAATTTACCAACTTTATCAGTAAATGGAATTTTAAACGGTTTTAATCAAACTGTGTCATCATCTGCAATAAATTCTGTAACTTTAAATGTTTCTGGAGCAACATCATTTCCAGATGGATCTATTTCGTCAACTTCAATTAATAATACAAGTTTTGTAGATTTAAGTGGTAATCAAATAATTTCAGGAACAAAAACAATTAATAATTTAATAACTGCAACACAATCAGCAAAAGATAACTCAACTAAAGTAGCATCTACAGCATATGTTGATTCAGCAGTTGCTAATTTGATTTCTTCTGCACCAAGTACATTAGATACATTAAATGAATTGGCTTCGGCTCTGGGTAATGATCCAAATTTTGCAACAACTGTAACAAATTTGATAGGAACAAAAGCAAGTCAATCATCATTAGACACAACAAATACAAATGTAACTAATTTGACAACTAGAGTGGGAACCGCAGAAACTAACATAAGTGGTTTACAAAGTTCAAAACAAAATACATTAACTTTTGATTCTGCTCCAACATCTGCATCAACAAATCCAGTTACATCAGGTGGAATATATACAGCACTACAAAGTTACGCAACAACATCAGCATTGACATCAGGATTATCAGGAAAACAAAATAGTTTAACATTTGATTCAGCACCAACATCGACATCAACAAATCCAGTTACATCAGGTGGAATATACACAGCTCTACAAAGTTATCAACCAACAAGCGGGATGAGTAGTTATTTGACCACAAGTAATGCATCATCTACATATCAAACTCAAGCAGGTATGTCATCTTATTTAACAACAGCAAATGCATCATCTACATATCAAACTCAAGCAGGTATGTCAAACTATTTAACGACAAGTAATGCATCATCTACATACGCACCAATTAATAATGCTTCATTGACAGGAATAACAACTGTAAATGAAGTAAGTGAAGGAGTTTATAATGCTGGATCTGGAACAAATTTGAGTTTAACATACACATCAGTCAAAGGAATAGTGTACTATACACCATCAGCAAATTTTACATTAACATTATCATCAGTTCCAACAACATCTACAAATGCATCATATACATTAACGTTTATTTACAATGCAAAATTCTATTGTAGTGCAATAACTGTTAACGGTACATCTAGAACTATGATATCTGGAGGAGGATTAACAAATATATCAGTTAATTCATCTGCCACGTATGTAATGCAACAAATTACAATTGCATTTTTAAACAGTTCTACTCCGACTGTAATAACAAATGTTTTATCATTATTCTAAATTAAATTTTTATTGTTGTATAATATATAAAGAATGCCAAGATTTGAAAAAGGTTCAAAAGAAGCAAAAGAATGGGGCAGACTAATGCGAGAAAAAAGAAATCAAAAAAATGGAGAAGGATTTTTAGACACTCTGAAAAATATAGGCAAAAAAATGGGAGATCCATTTAAAAAGACCATTGGTGTAAATCCTTTTACTGTTGGATATGACGCAGGATATGCATTAGGAAATAAAATTAAAGGAAATGGATTAACAAAAAAGAAAAATCAAAAATAATTTTAATTACAATCTAATATATAATATGAATATCTTAGGTTCTACAAAATCAAGCTTTATATACAATCAAAATTCTACACCCGGATTAACTGGAATTGCTCTTATTTTATCACAAGCTAATGTTTGGATTGATGCATCTGATGGCACAACTACATATAATGGGAATACTGCAGTACCAACGGCTAACTCAAGCGCTGTAATAACAAAAATATTAAATAAAAACAACAAAAGTTATTATTTTAGTAGCAATTCAGGAAACACATTTAAATACAATAACACATTTAATACTTCATATAAAGGTATACAAGTTTCAACAACTGGTACTTGGATGAGCTATTCTGATCCATCTACTTTACCATTTACAGATTACAGTATTTTTGTTGTTGGGTCATTGTCGGGAAATGGACCATATTCATTTTTAGGAATTGGTAGTTCAACAGCAGTGTCAAATAATGCTCAGTTAATATTGGCATATTCATCAAACATGTATATTTCGAGTGGTTCAGCTGTTGCAAATCAAGAGTATTCAAGTAGTTTTAATACAAGTCCTTATCCTGGTGGAATATCAACTAATCCTGTAATATTTGAATATCTAAAAACACAAGGGACAAATGATGGTTATTATACTGGTACAGCTATGACTTACGCTAAAAATGACGCAACCACAACCGGATCAACCACACAAACATTTTGCTCCATCTTTTGTTACAATAATAATGGCAGTTTTGCAATGCCTGCTAGTTCGTACATTTCAGAAGTTTTAATATTTCCAACCAAATTAAGCACAGATGATAGACAAAAAGTTGAATCTTATTTGGCTTTCAAATGGGGATTTCAAAGTTATTTACCATCTAACCATACTTATAAGAACTCCCCACCTACATAAATTTTAAACCACTTGCAAAAAGATGTTAATCTTTTTGAAACAGTAACACAAACAAAAATATTTATTTAACGTGCCTATAAATTCTGTAAAAGTAAATCTCATATTATATTATATGAACAAAATTAAAAAACCTAAACGATTAATAAAAGGAGATCCTGAAACAATACAATATATGAACTATATCAGAAGTTTAAAATATGGGGAAGGTCAAAAAGATGGTTACATAAGAAGACTTATTGCCGAGAAAAAAATTGATCTAAGTAAAATAAAAAGTCCATCTCAATGGTTATTGAATAAATACGGTGAAGTAGCACAACAACAACACATACAAGAACCACCACAACAACAATCAGCACAACATGAATCACCTATTTTTGAACCTAATGAAAATGTAGAATACAATGTTGGTAAACCAAAAAAGAAACAAGTAAATAAAAATATACTTACAGAAGCACAGGAAGAAGCACAAGAACAACGGACGAGAAAGGAATTAGAAGCTAAGCAACAAACTATTAAAAGATTACAAGATTTAAAGACAAGTTTAGTTGAGCTAAGGAAAGCTTTAGGTGTGGAGAATTCTAAGTATATGAATGTGTTAGAAGAAGTCCGTACAAGAAAGGGATTGAAAAAGATCGATCGAACAAACTTAGAGCAAGCTGTGAGACAAAAATATATAAAAAATGTTGATAAAATTAAAATTAAATACAAAGAAATTTTTCAATACATTCAAAGTCATGGTTTGAATGAAAATGATTTAAACAGTGTGCACAAGTATATTAGCAATCAAATTAAATCGCTTTAACAATAATTGACAATTTGTATTTTGTTTTGCTGTGTGATTAGGATACTGTGTAAATAAGCACCAAGATTTGAGAAAACAAGCACCAAGACACACGTAGATACGTAAATAAGCACCAAGAAATTGTGATTGTTTGTTATTCTTGGTGCTTATTATCCTACTTTCCTTGTCTGTCATATTTGGTCATGAAAAGGATTCATCAAGATCCAGTAACACAACTTTACCATTGTCCTGCTTGTGTAAAAGGATTTACATCTGCAAAAGGTAGAAGAATTCACTTTGAAAATTGCAAAATGTCAAAGAAAATAACTCCAATAAAAGTATCACCAGTTGTTGTGATGAAAAAAATAATTGAAGATTACGCATCATACAAGAAAGATGGATTTACCGAAGAACAAATTAAGAATTTAATTAGTCGTTCCATTGAATTTGTTCAAGTTACTTTAGTTCGTGCACAAATTGAGAAGGAAATGAAAGAAGACTCTGAAAAAATTCAAGCTTTATCTGATGCTGTTAAAAGAAATATAAAAGATCCTTGGGCTTTGGAAACTAGAATTACAATTACAGATGATGACGGATATGAAATGGATGAAATTCGTGCATTGGATGCTGTAACAAACTTTGCCAAAATCGAGAAATTATTAGCTAAACATCGAACTTGTTGTGCTTTGTTGGAACGACATGCAATTCGTTTGTCTCCATATACTGAACATCGCCAAAAAGTCTATGAAATTTTGAACAATATGATGCCTACTGAGCTTAGAAGAATTCCATCGGACATTATTTAAAGCAAATTTTTTTCAAGTCATAGTGTTTTATTTTAGCATTTACTTGAAGTTTAAGCTATTTAGATCGCTATCAGGAGTTTAACCTATTTTGGTGTAAAATAACTACATATTCTACTATATTTTATTGTTTCTGTTTTTTTATTTATATTGTCAGCATAGTTTAGTCTTTTATAATTCCGCATCAGCAAACTCTTTTGTAACTTCTTCCACATTGCTGTTAGTATCTGCAATCTCAGGCAATTCTGAAAATACAAAAGTAGCTGGAATTTCTTGAGTACAAGCATTCGTTCCCCACTCAGTTAAAGCATAGCCAACAATTGCACCTTTGACCTTAACTTGTGATACAGCTTTAGTAACTTTTGTAATATCAACAGCAATGTTTAAAATTTGCAATTCTTTGAGAATGTCTTTTTTTGTAATCATATGAAAAGGATGCAATTTTCCAATAATAGCAATAAAATCATCCAAAGCTACAAAAGAACCTTCTGATTTGTACAAGCAATAATTAGCGACCTTGCGAATATTAAAAATTTGGTCTCCTTTCACAATTAGTGGAGGTCTTGCAACTTTCATTTTTGCAAAATAAGCAAAGAAATGAAAAATTGTCATTTTCATATCTAAAGGAAGGTCTTTGTTTGGATCACCCAGCTCAAGATTAGCAACATAAATATGGTTGACAGGGTCTTCATGAGTAATGTCTTCAGGTCTACGAAAGGTACTTTTGCAACGATAATAATTAAAACGATCGTTAATACCTCCATCCTTTGATCCGCTATCGAATGAAACAATTTTATTTGCACCAACAAATAATTTAGCACGAACAGCAATTTCTTTGGACTTGTCAGAACGCATCTTTCTTGCGCTAATTTTGCCATTGCATAACAACTTTAATTGACCTGCAACCTTCTTCGCATGAGTTGGTTCATCCCAAAAAAGAATGCGATGAGTAGAAGTAATATTAGTCATGAGCCAATTCGCTTCAGCTGTTGAATCAAATGCATCCGATTTAATTTGCAAAAAATATAAATCACCAAGTGTTTTCTTCAACAATTCTAACACAAGAGTTTTCCCATTTCTCCCACTACCATAGAGGTACAATAAATCACGATCAGATGTATCACCTAGTAATGCTCGTCCAATCACAGAGCAAACATAATTCAAAACATCTGCTTCAACATAAATCTTTTGCAAAAAACTGTAAAAGTCTTGACAACGTTCATTTAACTCTTCAGGAGAATTAAATGGAACATAATCGTAATCAATTGTCTTGGTTGTCATATTATTTGAAAAAGGATCTCTTTCAGTAAATACACCAGACAGCAAATCAAAACGACCATTTGCAAAGTGAATGCCTGTAACATCGTCGTCTAAAACTAAATTAGTACAAATTAATTTAGTTTTCCACATGGCAAGTTTTCCAATAATAGTCCCTGCAAGCATCTTTTCATACAACTTCGTTTCAGGTTCATCAAACAATAGATTTTGAATCTTTTGCGTTGGACAATCACGTTGTAGAGCTTGAGCTGACAATGCTAAAAAAGTATTCACCACAGTTTCTAAATATTCATTTAAAATGCGAGTTTGTTTCACCCAAATCATTTTTTTGGTGTCAATGTTGTATGCGTTAATAACACCATTTTCTTCCACAAGTCTAAATGACTGCAACAAAACAGAAGTACAAACGTCAATTTTTCCCTCATCTGACTGAGCTTTAAAAAGATGGAAAAAGTTTTGGTAGTTAAGCAATGCTACAAACTCCATTTTCGCTTTTTAATTGTGCTTGACCGTTGATTTTTTTCCTTGTTTCTGAATATATCCGTTAGGGTTAAAAAATTATTTACACAATTTCATATTTCAAAAAAAATATTATATGCATATTTTTCTTTAAAATACTTGTTTTTGTAATTCATCTAATTGTTTCAAGAAATTCTTCAATTCTAGAACTTCGACCTTTCTTTTATTCAACTCTTCATCGTGATTTGCAATAGACTTTTCAACTTTAGCAATCAATCTGTTAGTTTTTTCCATTTCTTCTGCAAGTTTGGTTTTTGTGTAAGCGTTTAAATCATTGTTTTTAATGACTTTTTGTATTTCTTTTTTCATTTAAAATATAATTTATAATTAGATAATTTATTTTTTATTTTTTATTGGATAATTATATACAATGAATCAAGACTTAAAAACTGAATTTAAAAATGAATTAGAAAAACTTTATGGAGAAAAATGTTTAATATCAGGTGAAGATTGTGGTTACGAAGCATGTCACATTGTTCCGTATTCTGAATGTAATAATTTTGAGTTAAGCAATGGATTATTATTAAGGAGAGATTTACGTATACATTATGACAACTATAATTTAACTATAAATCCATATACATTGCAGGTAGAAGTTTGCAATGATATGCTACAAAAATCCATAGGAAAGTTTAATGGACAAACCATAAATATTTGTGAAGAATATAAAAGTGCAATTATAGCGAACCTGAACATAATGTATGACAGATATTGTATTAAACACAGACAAATCTGTAAACCAAAAAAGAAACAAGTAAATAAAAATATACTTACAGAAACATATATATAAAATGTATAAATTTTCTTCCTTTGAATTGAATTATAACGATTCTAATTATTACACATTGATCATACAAGGTCTTATTTTGATGGAAATTTATCCATATATCTATTTTTCAGAATCTAAAATATTTTTTATAGTAGATTTGTCTCACCTAAATAGCTTTCAAAAGAATGTATTTAGTTGCTTTATTGATCAATCTGATGTTTTAAATGTTGAATATAAATAAAATAAATTTTATTTTGTAATATATATTTTATTATAAAATGGAAGAATTTACGGTTGCTGTAATCACTTTTAAAGATGATGAACACAATATTGTAATAAGAGTTAAAGTAGATCAACCAATTACATGGAAATTAAAACAATCTAATTATAGAAAAATTATAAGTGATCAAATTTCGTATGTTTTAGAAAATAATCCATCGGTAAAGATTATTGAAATTGATGAATATGATTCACCATCTTCAAATTAACAAGGGCTTACCAACCATTATATTTCTTTTTTTTCATGTTTAAAATAATTTCCTCAACAATTAATTTCATTTTTGGCTCTTTTTGCTTTTCTTCATCTTTTTTAATAATTGTTGCTATATCATTATTTTCTAAAATTGTTTCGTTTTTAATTGGATAAATATCTTTGTATTCGACAAGCACTTCATTTAAATTTTCTTGCCGATCAGGCAAATCTGAAGGATCGGGCTTACAGTTTTGTCTCTCTGTAGACAAAACTTTGTCTTCTTTTAATAATGTTTCTTTTGCTAGAACATTATTAAATTCTAACACATTGGATTTTGATGAAAAACGTTGTAGCGATGCTACTGGTTGCATCGGTGCAAATCGATTTGGAAAATTTGAACCAGAAAACTTGTTCATTATTTATAATCATAAATAAGATAATATTATTTTTTTAACTTTATCATTTTTTCTTAGATTTTTTTCATCCCATTGTTGCAAATATCTTTGAAATCTTGTTATCATTGATTTATGTTTGGCATATTTCATGCAAAATAAAAAATACACTGCAAACCATCCACATAAATTGGAATCAATATGCTGTATTTGTTGATAATTAATATAAACATTATAACCATTTTTTAAAAACAAATCCCATTCTATTTTTGGCGGTGGCATTCCAAAAGAATCACAATAATATACACATTTACTTTTCACTAAAAATGATATCCAATGTGACCCATATTGATCACTATTTTGCAAATTCATTACATAATATCCATCCTTTATGCTTTTTATTTCATCTTTCATATGTGTAACGCTTCCAACTAGTGGTATGTTTAATGCTTTGCATATTTCTTCAATGTCAAAGTTAGTTAACACATTTTTTGTCTTTAATGTTTGTTTTAAATCACTCATATATATACATTTACTTTATATATATGTCAAAAAGTTAATAAATGAGACAATCGTGTTTACAGTTTTGTCTCTGTAGACAAAACTTTGAGTTGCCGAACAGGCAAATCTGAAGGATCGGGCTTACAATGCAACCATACTTCCACCAAGCACTTTAAATGAACCACCTTTGTATATACTATTATATATTTCAAGATCTTTTGCTTGTTTTAGTGTTTTCTTTGATTTTGCTGGTGCGTTTGCTGGTCTTCCTCTTCCTTTTTTCATCCCTTGTCCTGCTTTGTCCATTTGATTTTGTACTTGTTGAGTAGCTAAATTGCTCAATGGATTTGCCAATGAACTTGCTATACCAGTATTTCCAGTTTTAGAATCAATAAAATCAGCAGTTTTATTAACAACTGTTGAAATTGCTTTCTTTGCAAGGTTTTTAGCAATGTCGCTCTTAATAGCCTGTTTTCCTAGATTTTTCATGGTATCCCCAAATGACCAACCACCTATATGGGCAGTTTTAATCACTGTTCCTTTACCTTGTGTAAGATTTCGGTGAAATCGTTTCGCAGTTTTCTCATCGTTGAAATGAAGTGTTATTGTTGACATTTCTTTTATATATTATATACACATTTTTTAAATGAACAATATTATTATCATTATAATTTTTATATTTAATCCAGTTTGCGATAAAGCTTGTATTGCCACTATTTGAGAAATTGAACTAATATCACATATTATAGGTATTTTGTTTTGTATTATATTTGATGCAATGTTTTTTATAATTCCTTTTATAAATCCAATAAATAGTTGTGAGCCCGATCCTTTAGATTTGCCTGTTCGGCAACTCAAAGTTTTGTATACAGAGAGACAAAACTGTCTTATCCTATAATCTTTTTTTTTACATATTTACAGTATTTTGATACTTTTGATTCAATCTTTACCAATCCTTGTGAAATCACCAATCCAATTATCGCATCTATTACTTTTAATTCATCTTCTGTTATATTTGGATAAATCCCTTTAATTATTCCATTTAATATTTCCTTTTTATCAACATTTTTTCTGTTCTCAGCTGACATTAATGACGGATCATTACATTTCTTTTCTATAAAATTCATTATATATATAATGTAATGATAATCACTTTTTACCAATTCTAAGTCTAAATTCTTGAATTGCTCTTTAAATTCTAGTACTGCTAAACTTGCAATGTCTGCAATTTGCTTTTTTAACAACAACGATCCCTTGATCTTTACCATTTATATATTATATCTTTATATTTTTTATAATCTGTTTAATTATTCTTCTTATTTTGCTTATTTTTTCTTATTTTTGCTTACTTTTCTTTGAAAAGTTTATTCTTTTACATAAATATATTTTACTTTTCATCGAATAATATATAAATATTATCTAAATATTATCACATTTATATATATACACAATGGATTACTATTTAAAACAAGCCACTATGTTGAAAAAACTGGCTTCTAAATCGAATAGTCAGATTAATTCTAATCAACCTTCAATATCTCAGCCACAAACTGGAAATAATTATTTATCTATTGCTCAAGACAACAATAAAGTTGATTATTACAATGAAGCTATAAATTTACTGTCAAACTATATTCAAGATTCGACAAAACTTTCTAATATTGTTGACACACTTAATAATGATAATGAAAACTATTTGAAAGATCTTGTTTTGAATTGGAATATTTATGAAAAAGAATTACAAAGCTTAAAAGGCTCTGTTGTTTCTGTAAAACGAGTTGTTGATTTATTGGAAGATCGTCTCAATGTAAATCTCGGTAAAAAGAAAGAAACTGAAATTCTTAAAGTCAACAATAATATTGCTGAGTTTTTCTTCAATGAAAAAACTCAATCTATGAATACTTTTCAAGATTCCAAAACCACCGTTAAATCTATTTTAACTTCTTTATTGGGTTTAGATAAAAATTCCAGTGATAAAACTATCTTTAAAGAATTAAATAACATCAATATTAATGATCAGGTGTCAAAAGATATTCTTGACAGTTTAGTCGAATATAGCAAAGTTCTTAACAGTTTAGATAAAACTAAAGCAATATCTGACATTATTAACAATTTAGGATACTTTAGTGGTGGCAATAAGATTCCTTCTGTCTTAATTTCAGATATTATCAGCGAATCTAATAAAAATATTAATCAAGCTTTTCAAGAAAATCTTTCTATTTCCAATAAATTTTTATCATCAAATGATTTATCACAATTCTTGTCTAAATGTAATCTATATTTCATTTTTATATTTGACAAGAATACAACAAAAATTATAAATGATACAAACACTAATATTTCATCAAATAACGATAATGCACTATTAACCAGATCAAATGAACTGACAAACAAGATTATTGAGAAGATAATTAAAACAATTGACTCGAAAAATGACATAGCAAATTCTCACAGGTTTATAGAAATTTGTGATATTTTAAATCTTTTAAATCCATCTTATGTAGATATTCTTATAAAAAAGAAAGATGAAGATAAACTACCTAAAGCGGAAAAACTAAAAATAATGACTGAACGAAATAAATTGAAGGAAACTTTAATGAAAGGCATAATGGAAGTGCTAATCAAATATAACAATTCGTCAGATAATATTATTAGTTATGCTTTTTCAAACAATAGTGATAGTGAAAAAACAGAGAAACTAATAATACAAATATTATTAACATTACCAAATACTATAACATTACAAAGAGATATTTCAAATTTAATTATCAGGGGACGATCAAAATCTAGTTTAACAGCAAATGCCCCAGTAACATCTTCCTCAACAGCAAATGCCCCAGTAAAATCTGGTGAAGGTTTAAAACCCAATGAAAAAGCCATCCGTGACAAATATTTTGTAAACACTGATTTATTGAAAAATCATGGCATATTAGAGATACGTTATATCAAAAATCATCATTTGGCACATATAAAACCACCTATGTTAAGTGAAAATTGTAAACATTGTGTAACTGCAATGATTGACGGCGGTAAAATAAATGCAGACCATTTCGTAAGTTTATCACAATTTGAAAAAGATATGTTGCGTCGTATTAATAAATTGTTTCAAACAAATCAAGATTTAGACGACGATTCCGAAAATAATTTTGTAAAGTCTTTTGAATTATTAAAAGGTTCTTATCTTGCAGGAAATAACTCACAAAGTGTTAAAGATGCCTTAAGACAATATATATATCATGCTGAAGATATCGGTAAAATTAACAAGTATACAGCTAATAAAATGCTTTTCGAGTTGAAGCTTCTTTAAGATCGGGCTTACATGTAAATTAAATATAATTATTTTTATTCTAATTAATTATATAATAAAAATGTCTGAATTACACCGAGAATTAATTATTATTAATAGCTCCCATTATATGAATGATGGTTGTACATTTCGCTACGACTTGCGACGTAATGTAGACTTTTCTAAACCAGGGGCTCATGTAGCATTGTATAATTTGGCTATGTATAATTCTACCTACAATATTTCATCTAAATTTGGTAATAATCAAATGTCAATCACATGGATTGATAACGCTGTTCAAAATATCACAATTCCAGATGGTTATTATTCATACATAGATTTATCAAATATTATTCAATATTATCTTATTCAAAATAATTGGTATTGGATTGTAAATAATATTGCAGTTTATCCCATTACTTTTTCTTCAAATGATCCTCGATATGCATCTCAAATAAATATAACTTGTGTGCCTGTATTCGCTTCTGGAATAACTAAACCTTCAGGTGCAACATGGTCATTTCCTTTAACTCCAACAACTCCTACATTGTCTATGAATTCTTCATTGGGTAAAATATTCGGCTTTTCAAGTCAATTGACATTCCCACCATCTCCACGATCATCAAACTATTCTTTTCTTTCTGATATATGTCCAATTATTTCACCTGTTTATACTTATGTTTTAACTTGTAACTTACTAAACACTTCAATCTCAACTAATATTAATAATGTTTTATCTCAAATCCCTTTGAACAATGGTTTTGGCGGATTAGTCACTTTAAACAGTTTACTTCCTATGCCTATTCCAATTCAACCAGGCCACTATTCTGAAATTGTTATAAAATTTCTTGATCAAAATTTAAACCCTATACAGCTTATTGATCCTGAGATTACACTGATTCTCGTTTTGGAGTATTAAATGGAAATTAATAGCAATTATTAACTATTAAATGAAATATAAAATTATTTTGTTTTGCTAAAGTATAAATGAACAAGTATTTGGCCTTCTTACCGCATTATAAATTAAATAAATCATCAAACACACAAGATGTGCAAGATATAAAAATAGGTTCTGGTGCTCCAGATTTACGAGCTTTCAAAGTTGAAAAACTTAACTCCGATCCACGTGGAACAGCTATAGTTGCTGGTAATCAATCAGCTTCATCCATTATATCAGGTGGTGGCACCGGTGGTATAGATGTAACAGGTCTTACCAAAATAAGTTTTGGTAAAAGAAAAACAAAAGCTGTATTTCGTTAATTAAACATATAAGTTTAAATATAAGTTTTAAAAAAAATTTATCATACA
Organism: Poterioochromonas sp. DS; assembly: GCA_015145745.1. Classification (NCBI taxonomy): domain Eukaryota; class Synurophyceae; order Ochromonadales; family Ochromonadaceae; genus Poterioochromonas; species Poterioochromonas sp. DS. Next base: position 30,047 of record VKHI01000188.1, read on the forward strand.
TATAGTATATTAATTATGTGTGACACTTCACTTCAATTTGATTTACATGATAAGCAAAATCAAGAAAATTTATCTGCAGATAGCTTGCAAACTAACTACGCAGAAATCTCCGATCTTAATGGTGGAAACTATAGTAACGGTTTAATTACATTCTCTAACGTAAATTTACAAAATGCTTTAGCTGGAAGTGTATTTGATCTCACTGAAGCTTTGTATCATATTCCTATTGTTTGGAAAGCAACCATTGCAAATGGCACATTTACTTCTGATAATTCTGGTAATACACTTAGAACTAATAAATATGCAGTTACTAAAAAAGCAAATCATCACTTTTTCCATAATTGTTGGACCAAAATAGGCAGTGTACCTATTGAAAAAAATAACTCTGGTTATACAAACTTCTATGTTAATGAAGTCAAAAAACGTAAATCTACTGTCGATTCCATTACAGACGATGTTGATAGTATTTACTTTGACTCCCCAGATTCTTATGACTATGTTTTTACAAATGTTCAACCAGTTGGTGAAAGTAATAACTACTCCGAACGTAAACAAATTGAAAACCCCACATTATTGGATTATAATGGGGCCATTTTTAAACGCAATGGCCACATGATAGATATATCTTCTGGTCCAGCAAATGAATTACTTCCTGCCAATCCAGATTCTGAATTCTCACAAATTTGGCAACCTTATTTTACAAATGGCGCAACAACTCTACAATGGAATGATGTTTTGGTTGGTAAGATCAGCGATATTAATCCTATATTTGATAAAATTCCTCCTTTATTTCATTTAAACGGTTTTGATTTAAAAATACAAATGAATGCAGGTAATTCTTTCAGTGTAGTTGTAACTTATTTACCAGAACCAACCAAAACAGTTAAGCTTGATAATAATCAGTACGGTGAAGCTTCTGTCACTAGTAATTTAGGAAATGGTCAAACGTGTCCTTTATTATTATCTAGTGCTAGTAATACTGGTCTGGGAGGATTGACATTTATGCAAACATCTGACAACGTCGCTGTAAAAATTACTTTAACATGTACTGTAGGATGGGGTAATTCTAATCCTGCACCATGTAGATTATTGATTCCATACCACAAATTAGATAACTCCGCTTTAGACAAAATTTCTAAAAACCCAATTTATACCTTCTATTCAAACAACTTCTATCTTGACAATACTATTGTTGGTATTCAAGGTGGTCAACTTGTTCAAAAGACTTTAGCCACTCATTACAATCGTCCACGAAAAATGTATATTATTCCTTTCTTGTCAAATCAAAACAAAGTTACAAACGGTGGCATAACCACTTTTATGACTTCCCCGTTTCAAAGTCCTTTATCTTCAGCTCCTACAACTTGTAGTTTATGTAAATTGAAAAACTTTAATGTTTTATTGGGTGGTGCTTCTTTATTCTCTCAACAAGCTTTATATTCACCAGCTCATTTTTACGACCAAAATTATCGTATGTTAAATTGTTTGGATTATTCTTATGGCAATGCTAACGGTAATCCATTAAAATCCGGTCGTGTTAGTAAATCCGACTTCCTTAAAGGTCCTTATGGTGTATATGTTGTTGACCTTTATAATTCAATTGATGATGAAGATGATCAAGTAGCTAAATCATTAGGTGTTCAATTTACAGTTGATGCACCAAACACAGTTATGTATGATTTTTATATTTTGATCGAAACAGCCTATAAATATAGTGTTAATTGTATTGACGGTACATTAGTTACGGCAGATGTATTCAATCAACGTGGTTAAAAATATGGTAAGCCCGATCCTTCAGATTTGCCTGTTCGGCAACTCAAAGTTTTGTCTACAAATAGACAAAACTGTATACTTTGATAGTTTTATTTAGTTAGTTAAAAACTGAATAAACTTAATTTGTATTTATATAAACTTATTTTGCAATATTCAATTTAGGAAATTTAGGAAATTCTATATTCATTCCATACGTTTCATTTATTCTATCTATTTCTTCTTTTAAACGCTCATGTTCTCTCATCTTTTTGTAACACTTTTTATGTAGCTTTCTTGATTCCAAATCTGGTTTCACGCTAAACAATTTAAGTGATTTTCCACACACTTCACATTTCGTTTTTGATTCCATTAAACTTATAATTCTATATATTTGTTATTCTTTTAAGTCATTTCTTACAAGTCCTTAAGTATCAATTTTTTATTCGTCAAATTCCATTGCACGACACTTTAAATGATTAACTATTAAATGTAATAATTCTCTTGATCTTATTCCTATGTCTTTATTTCTCCGTGTTAACATTTTTACATAACATTTTTCCAATTCAATAATCTTTTGAACTGCTGGAATTTCTGGATATAAATAGGTCATAATGTGGGTTAACATCATTAAATTATCATCATCAATTTCTGTATTATAAACAATGCTGTAAATGACATCATAAATCGAATCGATTTTTACTGGGTCAGTTAAGATATCGTAAATTTTTAAGTTCGTTAATTTTTTCATTTATATAAATTAAATAAATAAAAAAGTTTATATATGTAAAAAATAAATAAATAAGAAAGTATGAAAAAATGTGATAATATAATTTGATGGCGAAATTTGATTGTAAGACAAAGATGTCACTTACTTGATATATACATTTGGAATTTTAATTGTAATAGGATCAAATTTTACTTCAACTGAATCATAATATTCTTCATTTTCTTCTTCTAGATAGCCTTCTAAATCATAGAACGTATAGTCCCAACTGGCAATTCCATCATCATAGAATGTTACATATACACGATGATAATCATTTGTTATCCGCCGTTCATTTTTAGCAACTTCATAATAATACTTTATCACATGCTTTTTAATATCGGCCAATTTAACCATTTTTTTAACCATTTTTATATATCATTACTAAACAAAATATTTTACGTTAAGTATGGAAAAAATGTGATAAGATAATTTGATGGGGAAATTTGATAGAAAGACAAAGTGGAAACAGTAACCATTTAGATACCTTCTCCTTTTTCTACCATCTCTATTGTCTACCTATTGTCTACCTATTGTCTACCTATTCATCTTCTCCTATTTATTGTAGACTTAGTGGCACCCTTTTTTTATTTTTACCAATCAATCGCTCTATATATTTTAAAAAGTATACCCTACACCTACTACTTTGACTACTTTTTTTATTATATATATTTATCCTATTAATTATATCTATTAAACTGTTCTTATTTAAATATATTCCTATTTACGTGGCTCCCTCCATCCTTCGGATTCCTCCCACGTAAATTTTCCTAAAGGAAACCGGAACGCCTAAAGGGACGTCTTCTCGTTCCGTTGGGTTTTTTATTAAATTTTCCCATTTAACGGGATTTTTAACATAAGCCGTAGGCGATGTTTAAAATCATACAATAAGGGTAGAATTTTACACAGGTCATCAATTCGTCAGAATTGGTAGCACCGTAGGGGTTGAAGTTGTACAAACAATTTGAATGAGACCAGTTCGAAACCCCTTCTCAATTACAGCCCTTTCATCATTGGATAGTCCAGCATGATGATAAG
>VKHI01000188.1:35107-46184 GCA_015145745.1 Poterioochromonas sp. DS
TCGAATGCTATGGATATGTTGGCTTTGGGAGAGAAGAAGATTGCTGATATCCTGGTGGAGATGATGCCATTCTTTCACGACAAAAATGTTTTTCAAGAAAGGGAAAAGGTAATGGAAGGGGAGAAAGGAAGTGATAATGGACACATGAGATCAATTATGAGGGATCGGTTGTATGAAACAAGTATTAAAACTGCAAAGCAAATTATTGATCGGTAAGTTTTTTTCACTTAATTAAAAATTCCTTACTCAATGAAATTTTTTTCTTATTACAAGATGCAAACAAGCAATGCGAGATGAAATTGAAAGGAAAGAAAAAAGATTTGATAGTTGAATGATTCTCATCCTTTACAAAATGGGATATTTTGTAAGCTTATCTTTCAAGAAAATTTTCTCCGCCTTCTTACGTAATTACTTAAATCTTTTACGTAATTCCTTTATCCTATTTTTTTAACATCTTGTTCATCTATAATGATTTTATCAAGGTTAAAGTTTCCTATTATCCAAGCACCGATGGCAGGTGGTTTAAATACGCCCGAATTGGTTGCGGAAGTTGCCAATTATGGGGGTGTGGGGAGCTTTGGATTCGCTTATTCTACTCCTCAAAAGATTGAAGAGGATTTAACAAAAACGAGTGCTTTATCGAAAGGAGTCATTAATGCAAATTTTTTTATATTTCCGAAGAATATTGCTGCTCCTTCAAAGGAATTAGAGGAAGCGGCCATATCAGCTTTGAAAGAGCTTCCTTTCGCAAAGTCGATTCCAATCAAAGCACCGTCCCCACCTTACTACCCTAATTTACATGATCAATTAGAAGCCATTTGGAAATATCGGCCTGAAATCTTGACTTTCCATTTTGGTTTCCCTCCAGTTTATGTGATCGAGAGAGCAAAGAGTCTTGGTATTGCTGTTGGTCTTACGTGTACCTCCGTCCGTGAATTTCTCGCTGTGCAAGATTTTGGTGCAGATTTTGCTGTTGCTCAGGGGATTGAAGCTGGTGGACACCGAGGAACCTTTGTACCGAATGAAATTGATGACGAGGAATTGGGTATTGACGAACTTATTCGTCGCATACTGCCATTATCACGAATACCGGTCGTAGCTGCTGGAGGATTAATGACAGGGAAAGATATCGCCCGAGTTATAGAATTGGGGGTTATAGGGGTCCAGTTAGGGACCGTCTTTCTAACGTGTGTTGAAGCTGGTACCAACTCAGTGTATCGTAATTATCTCTTAAATAGGGAGTATCATGGGAGAGGTACAACACTTGTGAATACTTTTTCCGGAAGAAAAGCGCGGGGAATCTCCAATGAATTTATAACTCTGATGAACGGAAAAGATTTCCTTCCTTTTCCACTTCAAAATACGCTCACAAGCACGATTAGAAAGTTTGCGACCGAACAAAGGAATGGGGAGTACCAAAGTTTGTGGGCTGGAAAAAACTATCATCAATGTGAGGCAATTCCTACGAAAGATCTTTTAATAAAGCTTGACAAAGAGTACAATGAAGTGCGAAGCAAGAATTGAATCATGCTAAATGATAGTCAGTTTATAGCCTGTAAATAAGATCAAAAACCAAAACTCGCTTCTAGTTTGCAAAAGAATCACCCGACCTGGGACTCGAACCCAGAACCGCAAGATTAGAAGTCTTGCGCTCTATCCATTGAGCCAGCCGGGCGTGTTGCTGTCCACAGTTTTCGAGAAGTATAGACAATTTTTCTAATCCAATTTCTTTTTTTTCGACAAATGCGACATATCACGATAATTGTTCCGCACTTGTGGTAGATAACATCCCCCGATCACCGCGAACATGAATGTGTGTACATGGAAGCTCACAACAAGAAACACCATACTGATATAACAAGAATGGTCATGTGAATGGGAAACTATTTATATTTTTATGGCCTTGTGAATTTGATTTTTCCTAACTGGGAAAATACGAAAGAAGGCAAACTCCGGAAGATTTCGCTTTCAATTCCGAGAAAATTAACGTCACTTTGAATGAAAGACCTTGGACCCTTTATATCACCAGAAGATGGGATGATGCATCTTCTAATATCCTCATTACTGAGAATTGGTGAGAAGGCTTATTTCTTGTGATATCTTTGATGATCTTGCTTCAGATGCTCACAGTTCTCTTTTTCTCACTTCTTGTTTCCAAGAGTCAAAGTGCGGCTGCCCCATATTTTCTTTATACGATCGCGGGATTTGTTTCTGGAACTGCTGGTAGCGGAGTTGACAAGCTCCCAGGCCCAGCCACAGCCTTAAATAAAACCGGAGGTCTTTGGCTCTCCAGTGAGAAACTTTACTTCGCGGATATTAATAACCACGTGATTCGGTTCCTGAATGATTCCGGGATATTGAATATTTTAGCTGGAACTATAGGTCAAGGAGGTTATTCAGGTGATGGTGGGCCAGCAACTGCTGCTAAACTCTCCTTCCCTCGAGGACTTTGCCAAGACACTTTTGGCCAATTTTATGTTTTAGACACGGGGAATCGAGCGATTCGCAGGATTACTAATGGAGTCATGATGACTGTTGTTGGGAATGGAACAGCTGGATGTGTTATTGGTGTGCACTCTTTGATAAAGCAGCCTTTCAGCTGTCGCCTTGCTGAAGATGGGAATATAATCTTTACTGATACGTTGTGCAAGCAGGTCCTCAAACTGGATGTTCTCACGAGTAGGGTGAGTGTTGTATATAGCAGTTCATCTCGCTTTGTTGGAGGAACACCTGCAAGCGTTGCGAAGCTGATTAGTCCAAGAGGATTGTCAACTGATTCAACAGGAGTAATTTATTACACCGATGATAATATGGTGAGAAAGACTGTTAATAGTACAACAAATTCCATTTCCTTGTTTTGGAATGTTTACGATACAGGCGGAAGTTCTAGCGCTACCCCGCTTGGTAGTGCCCAATTAAAGAAGCCATCCGGAGTTTATGTTGACGCACAAGGAAGTGTCTTCGTAGCTGATACCAGCAATTCTGTTTTGCGTCACTTTTTCGCTGGTGAAACTCTCGTTTATACCTTTGTTGGGGCTGGTTCATCATACAGCGAAGGAACCATTGGCACTGTAACTAAGATTGGGCAGCCGGTTGATATAGTCGGTGATAGCAGCGGGTTACTTTATTTTTCTGATCAAACGAGAAATAAAATATGCAAATTAGTTCCAGCAGTTCCCACCATAGTACCAACACCTGCACCAACGGTCATTCCTTCTTTCCAACCAACAAGGCCAACAGCGGGACCGACTACCTTACCCACAGTCATCCCAACAGTTTTTCCCACAAAGACTCCCAGCTTGCTGCCCACTGCGCGACCGTCCACACTGACGCCTAGTGCTTTGCCATCAACTGTGGCTCCGACAAATGTGCCTCATATTCAATATTTTATGATCACCATCGGAGGAAATGGAACACTCACGAGCTCCGGGGATGGAGGTCCTGCGACATTAGCAAGTTTTCTTAGTCCTTTAGGGATATGGGCGGACAGTGTTGGTAACGTCTATGTATGCGACAGAAATGCTGCCAAAGTTCGAATGATTTCTTTCTCAACAGGAATTATTACGACAGTTCTCGGAACTGGATTAAAAGGAACTGGAAGCAGTATGAATGGACCTCTCCTTTCAGTGGATTTAGATAATGTCTGGGGGATTTACGGTGATAGTATCGGCTCTGAGCTTTATGTTTCTGGTCAGAATTTATTTGTTTGGCGCTTTAACCGAACTTTTGCGTCGCAATATGTTGGTACCGGAGCTGTTGGATATTCTGGCGATGGAGGCTCGTCTATTGCAGCAAAAATCTTTAGACCTCGAGGAATTTTCCTTTCTTCCATAGGTGAGCTGTATTTTGTTGATAATGGTAACCAGCGCATTCGTCAAGTTGATACAAACTCTATTATTACCACATTAGCGGGCAATGGCAATGCTTCTTTTACCGGAGATGGATTTTCTGCAATATTGGCAAGTTTAAATAATCCCAATGGTATATGGGGGAACAGTTTAGGTATAATTTATGTCTGTGATTCTGATAATAATCGTATCCGAAAAATTGATGAAGGTAAGATTATTACAACGTTTGCTGGCACTGGAAAGACAAATTTAATATTGAATGATATTGAAGCAACTCTCGCAAATATTAATAATCCGCGAGATATTAAAGGTGACAGCTTGGGGAATCTTTTCTTCACTGAAATTGGAAGCTGTCGAATTCGTATGATAACTAGTGAAGGAACAATAACAACGCTGGCCGGAACAGGATCTTGCGGATTAGCTTCCACTTCGGTTCAATTAGCTACAAATGCTGTCCTCTCTTCGCCATATGGTTTGTGGATAGACAGTAATTCCGGAATTTATTACACAGAACTGTCCACAGGATTTGTTCGTTATCTTGTGGCTCCAAATTTGCTCCCAACGGCTTCCCCAACAGCCCCATCTTCTTTACCAACGTCTGGTCCATCAACACCGACCAGTGTTCCATCAAGATGTCCTTCCTTGCGACCAAGCAACAACCCTACGAGTTCTCCAAGTCAAGCGCCATCGAGTCGGCCATCAAGTCAGCCTTCAGCTTCACCTTCTCCAAGCGCAATTCCGACTTCTAATCCATCCAGCTCTCCATCGCCGAGACCGACGACGCCGCCAACTACTTCTCCGACGAATGTGTTCAGTTCCGCGCCGTCTGGTCAACCCACGCTTTATCCTTCGAGCATTCCTTCCTCGAGTCCGTCTTGTCAACCGAGTTCGACACCTTCTGGATTTCCGACATCGAAGCCTTCATTGCGGCCAAGTGGACAACCTTCGGCACAACCATCGTCTGTGCCAACAGTAAATCCGACTTCGCTTCCCACAAGCGCGCCTTCTTTGAGTCCCTCTTCTTTGCCTACTTCACAGCCGAGCTCTTCTCCAAGTCAAAGTCCGTCGACAAGTCCCAGTGTGCCACCGTCAGTGCAGCCTTCTGCTCAACCCACCTTGATTCTCTCCGACCTCCCGACAAGCAGACCGACAGCATATGTGGCGCCAACGTCTCATCCTTTCACGGACTATCCAACTGTGTTCCTAACCAACATGTTTATTCCACCGACTCGAAAGCCAACTCGGCTTCCAAGCGCATCGCCATCTCTCATCGACACCACGCAACCGACTTCAATGCCTTCCTCCTTGATTCTCTCCGACCTCCCGACAAGCAAACCGACAGCATATGTGGTGCCAACGTCTCATCCTTTCACGGACTTACCAACTGCGTTCCCAACCAATTTGCGTATACCTAGCGCAGCAGTATCATCACAACCGTCCTTTGAACCGGCGACGCCAACGAATGGTCCAACAAATACGCCGAGCGCGACTCCTTCGTCAACACCGACCAGTGCTCCATCAACACGTCCTTCCTTGCGACTAAGCAACAAACCTACGAGTTCTCCAAGTCAAGTACCATCGAGTCGGCCAAGCGCGCAACCGAGCGGACATCCAACAAATCGACCCACGCTTGTTCCATCGAGTCAACCACCAAGTCAGCCTTCAGCTTCACCTTCTATGCTGCCGAGTGTGTTGCCAAGCGCAATTCCTACTTCTAATCCATCCAGCCAACCGAAAACCGGATTCCCCACATCTTTCCCATCCAACTCTCCATCGCCGAGACCGACGACGCCGCCAACGTCTTCTCCGACGAATTTGTCCAGTTCCAAGCCGTCTGGTCAACCCACGCTTCATTCGATTTCTGTTTTCCCGACATTGGGGCCTTTTTCGCGACCAAGCAGCCAACCTTCGGTTCAACACTCATTTGTGCCACACAACTCACTTTATGCAACCCCTTCGTCTACTGTTGTTGTCATTCTTGATGCTCCTTCTTTCTCCGGTTATTGCTCTCCTGTCTTGCTGGATCTATCTCTTTCTTCTGGACATGGTGGTCGTGGTTGGTCCTTTTCTTTTATTAAATTGTTTAGCTCGAACCTTAGTGAAGATTTAAACCAGCTTCAAGCCTACATAGATCAAGAGTTCATTTTGACTCGTCCTTTCTCCATCCCGGCGAAATTCTTTGTTGCTGGCACCATTTATAGCTTCTATGTTCAATTATACAATTACATAGGTTCTTGCGGCTTTGCGAATCGATCAGTCGAAATTACGTCGGTTGTACTACCCACGGTGATGATACTTGGATCACAAACTGTTTCCATTACGAGTAGGCAGACCTTACAGCTAATTTCGAGTGTAAGTGTGAATGACTGTTTAGGTGATCCAAGTTCTGTTTCCTATGAATGGATCGTGCACTCTTCAAAATCAGACAAGCTTTCTTTACAATCAACTGCGAAGGATGTCAGCCGATTTCTTCTTCCTCCTTATTCCTTTCCAGCTTTGGGGACCTACTTAGTTTCTCTCGCTGTCCGAGTAAACTTCTCCTCATCAGCAGTTTCTGCTCTCGGAAAGGCACAGATTGTAGTTAATGTTGCAAGAGGAAATGTTGTGGCGCTAATAAAAGGAGAAGGTAGTAGAATGGCCAAAGTTGGCCAAACGATTGTTTTAGATGCCTCAGAAAGCTACGATGAAGAGCAGTTCCCATCAAAGTTGATTTATCATTGGTATTGTCTTGAAATATGGCCTAATTATGGAGAGAATTGCACGAGTCGCTTTAATTTTGCCAATGGCTCCATTGATAGCCATAATTTTAGTGTCATCGTAAAGGAGAGCCATCGGCAAGTTCGATGGACTGTGAAGGTTCGGGAGGGTCAAAGAAGTGCAAACACCTCTATTATTATGGATTTAGTGAAGCCTCGTGCTCCAACGATTAATTTTCAATCTTCTGCAGTTTCAGGTGTGATAAATGCCGAAAGTAGTATGAAAATATCTGCTATGATTTACATCCCGGAGAACTTCTCTGGAGTGACAACATGGATTACAGATGATTTAAACCTTAGCTCCATTTCTCTGACTCCATTGTTTCAAACGGTTCGAGTTTTATCAATTTCTCAAACAATTACCACCTATTTAGTTCTTCCTTCTCGAAGCTTGAAAAGTGGCACCATCTACACCTTTTCTTTGCTGGTAACAATTGTTGATGCAAATATGAATCATACTTCTGCACAAACAAGTTCTTCCCAAATTTCTATAAGCGTCAATGCTCCTCCCGTGCCTGGATTATTTACAGTAACTCCGATGTCAGGGATTGCAATGCGTGATAACTTCCTGTTTAGTTGTTATCAGTGGTTTGATATTGATCTTCCTATTTCATACCAGTTTAGCTTTGTTTTAGTTAGTGATCAACGGAAAAATGTTATCAAAGGATTGTCTATAGTATCTTACGGTATTTCATTTTTACCGGAAGGTAATGGGGCAAACAACTTCTCTCTTCAAGTTGTCGCGGATATTTACGATAATATGAATGCTAATTATTCTATTAATTCGGAAGTTTTCGTCCACAAACTCCGCGAAGAGACATTCAATCTTTCAGTTTATGTTTTGACTGCAATTAAGTCATCACAGACTGTTGATGCTTTGCTCCAAGGAACGTCCTTGGCAACTGTTATGCTTAACCAAGCGAATTGCTCTTTTGCTCCTAATTGCACTGAGTTGAATCGACGATCATGCTTTTACACTTCACATACCTGCGGCCCCTGTTTATCGGAAACTATGATAGGCCTTTATGGAGACAGTAATAGTGCATGTTATGAGAATTCGACGCAAGTGAAGGGAAAAAAGCTTCAAAAATGCTCAAATAACTGCTCTGGTCATGGGTCGTGCAATTTCTTTATGATTAGAACCAATGCACCTTTGAAACTTTGTTATGAAGGAGATTTATCTTGTTATGCTCGTTGCATTTGCGATGTTGGATATCTGCGCTCTGTAATTTGCGATAAGTCAGATCAAATCATCGAAGAAAAAGTGAAATTGAGAGAATTAGTGATTCAAGGAATTCAAAGTTTTATTAACCGGCAAGATGATACACAGCAAAGTCTGTCATCCCAAGTTAATAGTTTAATTGCAATTAGCAAAATTTCAGAGGAATTATCATCTTCGACTGTTTCTTCTCTTCTTATTATAGCGAGCAGAATCTTAGAATTGATAAAAGAAAATCGAAAGCGCTTTATGGCTAGCATTGATTATTTCCCAGCTTTAATTAACGGTTTGGCCGAGGCAGTAATTTTCAATCAAAACCAAATTTCAACGAACAACTCTATCTATTATTCACAAATTACAACTATATCGCAGTTATTGAAAAATTATTCATCTTTGATTATTGACGAGATGGTTCCTAGTCAGGTGTCAAATCATATAATCGAAAGAACGTTTAGACTCATTGCTACAAAACTAGATCTTAATGATGTTGAAACCTTGAGTGAAGCGAGTTCTTGCTCCCGAAATTCTTCGGTGACCTTACCCCAAACTTTGACAGAAACGTATTACGGCCTGACTCCAACATCAATCAACTTCCCTATCTGTACATCTGAACCCTCTTTATCTCTGACTGCTTCATCACTTTATTCTGACTTATTAAATATTTCCAGCTTCCTAACAAATCCACTTTATCTTCGTCTCTCGTCTTTCCCCTGTTACAATTCTTCCTTACCGCAATGCATAGTTCAATTTACAATCGACAGTGCTGATAAACGAGCAGAAACGCTCTTTTCTGCAAAAAACCAAACGATTGTTTGTGAAAAAGGAGAATTCACTGTTCAAGAAGTTAATTGCGGTGATGGTCAGCAAAATTTCAACGTTACCTGTCGAGGTGTTGCTGAGACTATCGTTGCTAAATGTCCTGTTCATAATCTCGCCACAGTTTGTAGAGAATTTGCAATGATGAAAGAGACGATTGATATTGGATGCAAATTAATTTACCAAGGGACAAGAAATCTCACTTGCTCCTGCCCTTTAAAACACTCTTCAGTGTTTTCGAACTCAGAAGCTCAAATTCAAAGCTATGAGGTGAACTATGTTTCAATGCTAAAAAGCACTTGGGTAAGGTTTCATACAACAGCTGAAAGTGCGGCAAGTTTGAATAATCAATCAATTGCAGAAAGCTGGGAAGTAATTGGAATTATCGGTAGCTTCTTAACTTGTGTGATTATTTCCATGCTTCTGTCTAGCTATGCAGATAGGGCAATCATAAATAAGATCGAAAGTGAAGAAAAGTTGAAGATACAGGTTTCCAGCGCTGTTCATAATTTGAAAAAATCACTTGAGATGGTTTCTGATGTATCAGTCGATACACTTTCGAAGTTATCAGAAGAATCATTACCCGAAATTCTCCTTTCTTCTCAAATCACTCTATTACAGAGAATATGGGCGGTGATGAAGAAACATCATCGATGGTTCGGAGTAATTTATTACTTTTCAAAAAGGTTTCCAAGAATTTTGAGAGTCATGTCATTAGCAACAAATATTATTATCATGTTATTTATGCAGTCGTTAACGTATAGTTTAACGAATGGAGATGATGGAAGTTGTGCAAAGTTTACGAATGAAGTGGATTGTTTACGTCCGAGATCATCTTATGAGGATGGAAGTCCTATGTGCTACTGGATCATAGCTGATAATGAAAGCGGAGGAGAATGCCATTACATCGAACCTGATAGTAGTGTGACAGTTATTGTGTTTGTTGCTATTTTCTCTGGTATGGTAAGCACACCTATTGCTTTATGCACAGATTGGATCATTCAGCACATATTAGCTGCACCTTTAGCCGAGAGTTGCAGAGTCGCTCCTTCACATGACCAAAGAAGAAAAAATACTGATCTAAATTTACCCGATCACCGCGTAGGGCACCACTACCGTCATTATCATCATCACCATCATCGCTTAGAATCGAGAACAAAAATTGTGGAAGATGAAATGAATGAACTTCACCAACTTCTATTACAGCATCGCGAGACAATTTTCGTTGCAAAGGATAGGAAAGAATTCGAAGGTAAGTCTTCTTCTGTTTTCGTTTTTCTTCATTTACGTAAAGCAATTGTAGATCTTTGGGGCTTGAAAAAGGACGGTCAATTCAAAGAAATTCAGGAGCACAGAAGTTTTGTATTTTTTCTTCAACGAGTCATCGACCAAATGAGAACGAATAAAAGACATAAAACTGTTAGAGATCATATTATGCATGAAATCGCCCTCTTACGGCAACAATTCAGTATTGAGGATTTAACGCGCTTTTCTTCCAATAGTAGCGAAAGAGCGAAGAATAAGCGATTGCTGCATTTATTTCAGAAGGATTTATTGCCAAGTTTAGCCGCAGAGATATTAGAAAACAGTTTGATTAGAGCTGGAAGAGTAGAAGACGATATTGCAGGTGTTGATGGGGTATTTTATAGTCAGAAAATAGTCGGATGGTTGATTTTAATTTCAATAGATGTTGGGATGTTATTTTACGTGTTTTTGTTCGCTGCTTCTCAAGACGATCATTATCAAAGAGCGTGGGGCCAATCATTCATAGTGTGGTTGATTTTAGAGGTTGTTTTAGTGAGTTCTTGTATGGTAATCTTGATGAACATTTGTTTACCTTCTCTGATCAAGCGAGATGTAATGAAGATTAAACAGAAATTAATGGAATCAGTCTTCCAATACTATGAAAACATTAAGAGAGAAACCAAAGACAGAGAAGAAGAAGAAGAAGAAGAAGAAGAAAAGAAAGAAAATAAAATGATCATTATAAAAAGTAATTATTCCAAGAAGAAGAAAGAGGTCGGCAAAAGTAACAAAGACATTAAGATGAAAAGTCAAAATAATTCTTGTAAAGTTGGAGATAATCTTCCATCTTCTTTGCATAATAATTCTTTTAATGCAGCTCGATATCTTTTCCTTTCTTATCGTTTAGCTGAAAGATATTCTGATTTACAAATATCAAAGATTATATTATCCTTTCATACTCCATGGCCTCGTCACTCCTTTCAGTATGATACTACAGTACATGATCATCATGTGAAGTCAATGTATAATGAATCTTGGAAAGCAATTTCCCGATCATTTTGGATAATTATTATATTCTTTGTGACGAATTTATTAGCAGTACCTTTAGCTTTCCAAGATATGATCGTACAGATGATTAGCACAGTTGTGATGGGTTATACGATCCTTGCACACATTCAATTATATGATATCTT